>VZTA01029304.1:0-20519 GCA_013398855.1 Mohoua ochrocephala
TCCAATACCTGAAAGGAGCCTACCAAAAAGATGGAGAGAGGCTCTTTACAAGAGCCTGTAGTGACAGGACGATGGGGAATAGCTTCAGACTGGAAGAGAGTAGGTTTAAACTAAAAGTAATAGAAAAAAAATCTCTGCCGTGAGGGTGGTGAGGCACTGGAACAGGCTGCCTATAGAAGTTGTGGATGCCCCATCCCTGGGAGTGTTTCAAGGCCGGGTTGGGTGGGGCTCTGAGCAACCTGGTCTAGTGGAAGATGTCCCTGCCCATGGCAGGGGGATTGGAACTGGATGATCTCTAAGGTCCCTTTCAACCCAAACCATTCTGTGATTCTGTGATTTAACCTCTTTATGTGATTTGTTATGTGATGTCGTTCTGTGTTTTGTGGGATATTAAAATCCAGAAAATCAAATTCTCTATTTACTACACTTTTTCGTTTATTCTATTTGTTTAAGTAACTAATTCCAGTCACGGCACCTCCTCCACAGCATTTTCTCTCTGTAACGATCCTCTCCTCTATCTTAGAGCCCACTCTGATATGTAGTACACCTCCTGAGAAAGGTAATTGAAGAAGTGAATGTGCTGTCCTTGTGGAAATTAACAGTCCATGCTTATGCATCCCAACACCTTGATTGCTCTCTTGACTTCCTCTGTACATCAACCAGAGGTCTCTGAATTTCATTCAGTGAGGCTCAGGTTACTGTTTTAACTTGATTAGGCTAATTTAGCATATTTTAAAATGCAGTAGTTTTACCATTTTGTTTCCATCAAATTATTTATTTTTACATTTAATTTGCCATCATATGGGCATTTACCTACCCTAGACTTTTTTTTTGAGTCTGTTGGAGGTTTCTTTTGACATAAACTAGCCTTGACAATAATTTGTCTGCATTTTTGTCTGTTCAATGCTTGCAGTCTCCCCAAAACATAGTTTATATAAGCAAGGAAGCAGCCATAAACCCCTGGGAAATTCTACTTTTTACCTTTACTATTTGATCATATACTGGGGATTTTTTGTTTGAATTTTTGGGTGTTTTTTCCTGTTAGTAGATCAAGTTCTTCAGCAGTTTCTAGTGAGGGATGTTGTTCTAAGCCCTTTGAAAATACAAGTAAATTGTAAAACTGGTTTTCTTAAGGCATTATTGTGTTAGTATCTTAAATGAGTATTTTTTAGTAGTAATTGTGACAGTAGATGCTATTCTTTTTTCCAAACAGTTTTCTTAGTCCATCAACCATTGTGCTAGTTGACAATTCTTATTTAGAGGTCTGTAAACTCTCTATCACCTGAAGGGCCTCGCTCAGGTATTCTCGAAATAGTTTTTACTTTATAGTAAAAATTTGTGATATTTTGTGTTGATTGAGAGAGTGAGGGGTTCTTCTTCCACATTGCTGCTATTATTACCCAGGGACCCAGCTATCAAGACTGTGGCTGCTAGGGCATCAACTACACCAAATCAAAAAGAAAACCACCAACTGCAGCGCTTCTGTAGCGCCATTTGGTGTGACAGGTGCGTGATGCTGCCTACCCTATTCGGATTATTTTTATGGCTGCAACAGAGCTACTCATTTATTTCTTTTTTTACAGCTTAAATAATACTGTGATAACCACCCACCTGGTATTTTAATTGCTCCTGGTCTAGGTCATAAATATGGATAAACAATGAAGGTATTTTTTATTTAAAATACGCATTTCCTTTTTTTAACTGAAAAGAGTAGTACTGAAATATTATTTAAAATTGGAGTCGACATCAGCAACCTCTTGTTCCTATAAGAAAATATCCTAGTTTATTGTGAGTTTTTTTCTTTTTAGAAATGTATCTTTGACTTTGCTAGTTTTGCCTATCTGCAGGAAGATATTTTGGAAGTACTAATTTTGACAACATTTCATTTACATGTAAACAGCTTTTTAAGGAATTTTGCTGTATTTGCAAGAACTGCAGACTTTGGTTATCACGACACCAGTTGTACATAGGGGTGAATACTGGGAGCTTATGGTAGATGCACTGCTGCTTGATGGTAGTGATGATCAGAAGGGTAAATTAAAAAACCACTTGTGTATGGTATGGAGGGAAATGGCTGATGCTGATTTAACGGCTTAAAAGTAATATTTAAAGATTAAAATCTTGTCATTTCTAGGCTATACCTTCCAACGCTGTTGTCTGCTCTACATGTTAGAATATTTATATAATACACGAATTCTGAATTATGAAACAGTGATCAGTAGCTGGTGCATACACAGAAGATTACTTAACATGTTTGCGAGTCCCTCATGTTGCACAGGTGTTAGTTTCAGCCACACGTGGATTCAAATTTGTACATATTAACGCACACCTGGTCAATATACAATTTAAATAACATGTATGTTAATCCTGTCCCTTTCAGTTCCAGCTAGCTAGCTATAGGAGTCTTTCAAGTGCATAATTTTTTTCCTTATTTGCCCTTATTCTCCCTACCAGTATCTGTGTACGGTCCTCCGAGGTTTTCTCTGTGCTGAAATGTATTTGCAGATTAGGACATAGTCTCTTGCAGAATACAAATGAATGGATTTTAGTTTCTGCACGAGTTATTCATTTTTATGCATTAGGCAACACATTTGTGTTTATTGAATCTATATGCATTTCTTAGTGAGCTGCATGTGAAGCAGATAAGGAATTAAACAATATATAAATCACTTCAGAAGAAAAAAGTTCTTGGGTATTTCTGTAAGAACGCAACACGTGGCTGAGCCTTAGTTTAATTCATCACCGGTAGGCTTCTTGTTGATTTGGTTTTTAACTTGAATCCCATAACTTGCTTATCCTGTACACTGGCTTTAGTTTGAGCAGGATTTTACCTGGGAGATTATGTGCATCTCTTTAGTTTCTGCACGCGGCAGGCTTGCATATGTGCTCAGCATTCAGTAATAGTTTTAATATGTGTAGCCGAGCTCTCGGGAAAGTTCAAGAAAGCCTGACTTCAGAGTTCTTCCTCCTCTGGGATATAAGGCATGGGTTGTGAACACTGAGTTTATTCATGCAAAACCCTTGACTTCAGTTTCAGTTTTGAATTGATTGCTCTAAGATTGTAGTTTTGATAGCAGACACTTCCTTCTGGTCTGTCAGACAGTGTTTGTGTCTTCCAGTCTAGGTCAGAGCAGCCCCTGATCACTGAGACCAACTCCTGGCCCTGCACAGGGCACACCAAGAGTCACACCATGTGGCCAAGAGCATTGTCCAAACACTTACTGAGCTCTGTCAGGCTTGGTGCTGTGACCACTTCTCTGGGGAGCCTGTTCAGTGCCCAGCCACTCTCTGAGTGAAGAATCTTTTCCTGGTACCCAATCTAAACCTCCCTGACACAGTACTTAGAATGTGGTTGGGTTTTTTATTATTATAATTATTATTTGGTTTTGTTGTGTTGTTGTTTTTAAGTAGTTATTCCTTAATAAAGCTGTTGCTTTGCATTAACTGGGATAACTCCATAAGTATAGCTTCAAAAAAGCTTCTTTCGAGCAAAGGAATTTAATCTGCAGCACTGGCCTAGGCTACAAACTGGATCATGTTTTTGCTGTTGGTTTTTTTACATTAAACAAGAACTAAATCCTTTTATTATACAGGAGCATTTTGTGAGGCCGGTGGAACTGTTTTTTATAAGTTGCCATCTCTCAGCTATGACATACTACCACATAAGTGTCCATTCACCAAAATCCAAAATGGGTTGAAAGTAGAATTATCAACATGTGAGCTAGGGTAGATGGAGAAAATAAGATGAAAATGGCTTACTTAAAGCTGACAGGTTCCTTTGCCATGAGGGGAGTATATTTGGAACCCATTTCTGAGAAGGGTAAAACTTAACTTTTTTAGAGGAAAGAAGGACTTCACAAATGACACATATTGGCGGATAATTTTTTTTTGTGTGGAACCTTGAGCACAGAAAATCTTTGACCTTGCCAGGTTTCCAATTCAGTTTTATGTGTGTGGTCTTTTTCTTTTCTTATCCAACAATGGTATGAGTAAACTAACACTTTTACAGTCTAAACCACAGATTTCTATGGGTTTTTTCAAAACTAAAAGTTCTTATCAGCTTTACAACAAAGGCTTTCCAAAAATAGGAAGTAGGTGCAGTAGTGAGACTGAATGCTCAGTAAGGAAGCACATTATGTCAGTGCCTCACCGCAGTCATTGGGCAGTATCCATTTTTCTAGGAAATCTTTTGAATTTGATTCTAAAACATAGGAAATATTTAACATCTGTAAGAGAGTGCTGACTAAATGTGTTCTTTGAACTATATTTCTTTATTTCCTGACTCTGTACGTGGCAATATATTGCTAAGACATAGAGTGAAAGGTATTCTATCACATTATCATTTAAACTTCAAAATTTCGATAAATACTAGGGCAAGTACTTTAAGGGGATAATAAGTTCGAGGGAAGTCTGTAAAATGTATCTTTGAGAAGCAATTTCACTTGACCTCATTGACTCTTACACAGCTGCCTCTACAGAGAGTACACTTTTCACATATGGAAAGTGAGAAGCTTACGTGTATCTGTGTTCCCACAGGGAAACTGCATAAAACAAAATATTGTGGGTCCAGTGTCTTTTCATAATGTAAGTTTTAATATATGTGTGGGTATATAAAAATGTCAGTGCTGGTTGAGATCGAGGCCCGGTATTCTGTATCCAGTATAATCACTTGGTGACCAAGATAACAGACATGGAAGGAAGAGTAAGAAAAGGAAAAATATATATATGAAATATATATTTTTGAATATCGCCCTCATCTGTGGGTAGTCAGAGTGGGTTAATTAGGAATAAGAACAGGAAAGTAACTGTGTGGACAAGCTGTAAATTCAGGTGTTACTTTGGCAAGATCAAATTAGTGTAATCTTGATAAAGTCAAAGAAGGAAGATTTATCTTTTGGTTGACAAATGAGAATGATTTACCAGAATGGGACTAAACTTGTTTGCACCTTAAACTTGTTTTCTTAAGTCGAAAGACTAAGCTCATTAGGAAGTAGTCTAGCTTAAAGAGAAGCTACAATTTTAGTGCAAAATTACTGGATAAAACTGTGGACGAGGATATGGAGATCGTCAGAATAGCTTGCAATAATGGCTTTCTCCCGCACTAAAACCTCTTAAACTTTGAAGAATAAGACTGTAAATGTAGTGAGGAAGAAAACCAGTATGGAAAAAGAGTAGTAGTTCCCCACTTCTGTTTCTCTGTATCTCTTTGACTTCCAGGGTATGTGTCACAGAACAGTTGTGTTCACTGGTTTTGAACCTCATCTCTCTGGCTCTGTGCGAGGTCTCTTGCTGACCTGCCTTTAAGCAGATGTAGCAAACATCTGTGCCCAAGCTGGCAGCTCTGCTCTCTAGGTTGCCCTTGACTTTCTCCATCCTGTGTGCCCTTGCCCATATGCTAGTGGACCAGTGGCTGAATGACACGCTGCTTTGTTCTTCCAAGCCTGTTACTGCTCTCCCCAGCCTGACCTTGTTGTGCCTTGGAGGATTTTCCCCTCCATCACAATTTACAAGTTATTTGGTGTGGGTTTTTTTAAAGAAACCCTAGTTTAGACATAATGGGATGCTGGTAATGTGTTAGGGAGTATAGCACTTGTAGTTTTGCCTTTACAAAGGGTTTACTGTTGCTCTGGCATGTGAAGGTCTTGAATAAGATGTTTAACGTGTGCTCGTGGTTTTGCTTTGTTTCACAAGTATATCATGTGTCTAACATCAAGGCTGATAGGATGTCTAGCATCTTGAAACAGTTTGAAGAGAATGAAATAAATAATAACCTTTAAAAGCTCCTAATCTTACATGTGCAGTATCAGTAGCTATGCAATTTCAGGAACAGTTGTACATTGTTGCAGGTTGTTTGGGGTTTTTTTAACTGATTTTTGACATTTGTGTTCATATTGCGAATAATTGACTTTAAAATTTCTATTTAACTGGTAATTCTGTGTGTCCTTTGTAACAAGCGTTTAACTTTGCAGCCTTGAGCTGGAAGTAGATTTCGGTAACTTAGGTTTGTGCAGACTTTCAGTAGCTGCACAGGTAACAGCAGAACGGGGAATGACAGATCACAGGCTGACAGGCAAAGTGGAAAGACTACTTTCTTCAGTGACCAAACCCTACTGGCCTGTTGTATAGGAAGGACAGTATTTTCTTTGCTGATTTACTTAATTAGATTGTAAACTCCTTGGGGCAAGGCTGTTGTATTTTTGAGCCATGAACTGCACACCGAGATGGCAATTACAGGAATGCAGTCACATTGCTACCAATCCTTTTAGTCATTGTTTATAAACCATGTTAAGCCCTGTCTAATGAGTAGAAGGAAGTTTAGCATCAGTGTTCCCTGTCTCAAATCTGAATAAAATCTTTGATGTCACATCAGCCTATTATTTCGAGATGCAGCACAGATGAATTCGCTACCACTACAGCTTGGGCAGGGGGAGTGGGGAGATACATAAAACCGGTGCATTTTACAAGGGAGTTCTGACAAATTGCAGGTCTGCTGTAGCGATAAGGGACCAGTCAAATGCCTCCTTAGTGTTCCTATTTTCAATGCCGTATTAATTCAAATTTATGCTGCAGTGTCAAACATGAGCACATTTTGAAATACTTACATTTACCATCTGGTAGATGTAATAAAATTAATTTTATAATCATGTAAATCAGTAAGTTTTTGGTTGCATTTCTTGGTGACAGCAAATTTTTCTGCCTTTAGTACAGGGAGTTGCTTTTAAGCATGGATATAGCTTTTCTCAATAAACAAGCAGTTATAGTGAAGGAAGATATTTTTCTGGTTTCATCTATAAACATCCTTATCATTTATTTCCTTTGTAGTGAGCAAAATTTGTTGCTGAAAACTGTGGCTCTGTCACGCTAACATAGAGTAGAAATGGAATTTGCACAATAGATACCAGTTGGCAGAGGGAGGTCGAGGTCTGTCTGCGTTGGTTTTCCTGCTCACCATTCTCATACATAAACAGCATTTTTCTCTTCTCTCAGAGCAAGGAGAGGGTTGAATTGGCTGGATCTTTTTATTGGCACTTCCATTTTTTTTCAAACAAAAGTCACTCTCATCAGCCAAGTCGGTCAGCACCAGATTGTCAAATTATATGGCTTTAGCAGTAAGCATTTACGAGTCTATCAGATGTATCTATAGGATCAGGAGACCATAACATTTGTGGATATCTGTAACTTAAGGACACAATTCTGATGCAGCAACATTCCACAGTTGCTGTAAATACTGATTTTAAACTAACTTCAATTTCAGGAGTGAGATAATGTACCAAACTAAACCACTGATCCTGTGGTCTGCCATGCCAAATCATGTATGATGTCCACAGTATTTATTTAACTTCAGCATTCTTCAAGTGTATAATCTTACAGTTTTGTAAAACAATAGGTTTGTAGAAGCTACAGAACTAACTTTTGAGGCAACTTTTCATATTTGGACTCCTTCATTCATATCACATGTGATGAGTATGAAGCAATAACAAATCTGTAGACCAACATGATGAGTCAAAACCTTGTGCATTGAAAGTCGATAAACTGTTGAGTGCTCTCAACATTTTAGGCATCTAATAGTGGCTAATCTGTGAGGAAAGAGTCTTATAGCAATAAGATTTCAGGTAAGTCTTTGAAAGATTTGATCATAAGGCAGAAAAATTGGGTTTATTTGAGGAGAGATTTTAAGTGCGCAGTTTTTAATTCAAGACTGAATCTCTTGCATGCAATGACAAGCTCGTACTGTTTGTGTAGCCTGTATTTTGCTTTGTGAATTCTCTGTATGATTTTTTTGAAGGAACATTAACATATGCAGATGTTTGTATATTCTTGATTCTGAACATATGTAGTCCCTCGATAATGAAATTGTGTGTTTTAACAGTTTAACATAAGGTTTGGCTTTACTTAATTTGTATTTTGTTTTATAATCTATCATGAGTATAATTTCTACAATTAATTCCCCTAATTGACTTTCCCATTGTGGTAAATATTTGTACAGCCTTTTAATGAGAAACATGATGCCAGCTGTGATCTACTGCCAAAGAAATTGCCTGAAACTGAGGAAAATCAAGTCAGAAATTAGCAAATCTGTTGTTAAAACTGGAAGTCCGTGCTTTCCTTTTCCTTGCTTTTGTTGTTTTGTGGTTTGTTTGGGGTTTTTTTCCCCCCTTGTTTTTCATATTTCTCTGGGGTCGTCTGAAGTTCATGCCTGGATATGGGCCTCATTATTCTGTTTATTGACAGATTCTTCTTTACAAGCGCTTGTGGTAAGAGGGCTCTGAGCAGTTCATGGCAGGTTATCTTTGCATGGTTAACCTTGGAGTGGTTTAGATGGATGTTTTGGGGTTTTGTTTAAAAAAAAAAAAAGGAAGGGGCAGCAGAGTGATATTATCCCATTACCCTGTGTTACAACATTGAGTCATCTGAATAGATCATCCAGAATCACTACAAAGAAAGTGTTCAATTAAAAGTGGATTTTTTTTTAAATCCGTTATTACAACAAAACAAGAGGATTGACTAACCTCAGCAACTCATCTCAGCTAGCTTTCATTTTGTAGAGGTGAAATTTCTACCTTTTTACCCAGAGCATGCTCTCTCTCTGCTGTGGGAGGTGGCTGCCTCCTCACCATGCTCTACCTCAGCCTCAGAAAGTGAAGGCATAATACAGAGCAAAACTTACCTTATCTGTTTGTGTTTTGTATAGCTCTGTCTATCTAGATATATGTATGCATATACATACATACACATAGTAAATATAAATTAAAACCTCATTCCTGTGTGCTGTTTCAAGGTGTTGCTTCCTTCTAGCTAGGAACTATTGCTTTGAAATTTCACCTGTTTCACATTAAATGGAAGTGGCATGCATCTAAAATGCCATCTAAAGAGTGAATTTTCACTAGTCTTCTTAAAAACTACAAATCATTGACACTGTAGAAAGTTCACTTTATTTCTCTTAGTGAGGAACATAAGTGGCTTGGGAAAAGGCCATTGTAGAGAGAAATGCTGCAGAAATGCTCTGTGTTTGAGAATAGAAAGTTAATTCTTCTGATTGACTTGAACGGAATTAGTATGTGTTACGTCATGAGCAATCATATTGCAAGGATCCAGCAGTCTAAAACACAAAATTATGGTGCTACATTAATTAAGCTCATAAAAAAATGTAAACCCAAGTCTGTAAAGGTGCATTATTAGGCAGAATTATTGGAATTCACTTTATGTTGTGTAGGATGTCTGATCTACTCTCTGCTACTAATAGGGGACCTTCTCTGACAGCTTTTCTCATCTGTTCATATTGTCTGTGCCATTTATTGCCATTTTTATGGTTATCATTAGAAAGATTTGAACATTTTGTCTGTGTTTTGAAGTAATGTGCTGTTTGTGCAGATACACTAAAATGTACTCAGTGGGCCATCCAGAATGGTACTGATGCTTTAGGTTTTAACTTTTATATTTTTCAAATCCTGTACTGCCTGGTGTGTAACTCTGAAGTTTCGTGTGGCCTGTTAGCTGCTGTTCTCTCATGCTGATTAGATATAACAAACCCTCTCTAGGTTTGCACTTCAAGGACATGTTGTCCCAGGCCCCAAAATATGTAAACTAAAGCCTTTGAGTGGAGGAGCAAACTTGGGGTAATTACATCATTAACTGAAATTATAATTGGAGAATTAACCCTGATGTGCAAATGGACCAAACTTATAGAAGTGTGAGGAACTCGTGACCCAGGGTCCATCTTGGGTGGAGCCCCTCGGAGGCTTTTGACTCCCAAGGTGTAGCTTTGAAGGCCCTTGAAATAAATACCTGCTTTTAATCTTGTCTAGCCTCTGTTTTCAGGTAGCCACTTCAAGGCATCAGTACTTACTTGGTTTCACTATCTAAAGAGCTAGTTTTCTGAAAAAGGGATTTGGCGATGGGTAAGCAGTGTGAGAGCTTCTGTTGTCCAGCTAGTATTTAATTTGCTAAGATGCTAAATATTTTGGAACCTTAGAGGTTAACGTCTTACGTCCCTTTTTTCTTTTCTTGTTTATCTCCCTTCTCTTTTCAGCCTTGTCATTTAAATATCTGGTATTATATATTATCAAGTGTATATATGACAAGTGGGTAACCGATGTCTGCTATGTGACATTTGCAGTAAAGAAAAAATATATCAAGTGGACAGATCTAGGAAACATTCTTTCACTATCTGAAATGTTTTAGTATATGGTGCTTTCAGATATCCTCTGGAGACAGAAGCAAACAGTTTTTTAACTCTAAATATTTTAAAGTCACAGATTATGTAGGCAGCTCAATAAATGCATCAGTAATGTTTGTTTTCCAGCCTCTTTTGAAAATTTGCCCTTGATGTATCAGAGCCACTTTGAAGAGATTGGGATGCGATCTTTAATCTTTCAGAGTGGCTGTAGAACTAAGGAAAACTTTGTCCATGTTTGATGTCTTAGAACTACTTGGGCTGAAACAGAAAAGTTAACATTTAATGCTGTGTATCTTCAGCAGAATTATAAGATGAAACTGAAGTGTTTGATATTCTGAAAGTTTCTGGACTCTGGAAGAAAAAATCAGTGTTAGAATGTGTTAATAAGACAGAGGAAGCTACCTTTTATTGTAACAAATAATTTTTAAACTCCAAAAACTCGTATTTGTCAGGTAAGCTGTGAGTTGCTATTCCATTTGTGAAAGCCCTCCTGGTGTGATCGCCAAACTTTTAAACAGAAGTTACTTCTCATTTAGTAGCAAGTTGGTTCTCATTTACAGCAACCTTCCTTCAACAGTCAGACCTTTTACCTTGCACACTTTTACCATGGAACTGCAGGCAGTAATTATTTTTAAAAGAATCTGTCATCAACTGGTGTGAATTCAAGTCTGGGCAAAAGCTGCAGGTTTTCAACAGAGATAGACACTTGTCCCGAGACAGAATTGTCTGGGAGCTGATGGGGGTGTGGGGTTTTGTTTTTCTTAGGTTCAAACACCTATGCAAAGAAATGCTGTATTACTTGTTAGCAAATGTTCTTTGCTAGGTAGATTAATGTAGAAGCATCTTTCAGGGTTCTTTCCTAGGTGAGAAAAGATGAGGTGCTGTAAATTCAGATAAAACTATTGAATTTTCATCGGTGAGTGAGAGTAGTATATATTAGGAAAGCACTGGACATAGTCATACTTTGAAAATGTGTGCGTGTGTGTATGTCTATACATCAAGGAAAAAGAAATTTAAGGAATTTTTGGTTGTTTGAAGAAGACAGGGATAAGATCTTCTGAACTAATCAAAGAATGTACTTTTGTGGGGTTACATTGTTCTAGGAATGTCCTCCCGAGTCATTCCACATCATCTGTGTTCTCCCATTTTATTTGCATGTAGTAGAAAATGAGAGGTAAGAAAACAGATTTCTGGGAAAATTATTTTCACTGTGTTTCCTGCACTGTTTTGGAACAGTGATGTTCTTCACAGATAGTTTGGCAATTGCTTCTGGATCATTGATTTCTGGGGAAAAAAAGAAAATTTGGGTTAGTTTGGTTTTTTTTGTTTTTGTCTCCTTCAGGTAGAGATAACAGATACTGAAAATGAGGAAAAAAGGTACAAACTCTTCCTGGGACTTCTGGAGTCCAGTCAGAATCTGTCTGAGTTTCAGCACTTGGTCTTACTGCTTCAGGCTTGGCCGCCGATGGACAGGAACAACGGGTGAGCGTGTCTTCAAATGACCGTGTGACAAAAGAGCTCAGAGTCTTCTTGCTTGGTATCGTGTCGTTTTCAGTCAAATAATTCAAACGTGGCAGGTAGGAGTACGCCCTTTGGAAAGGGTCATACTGGGAGAAACAAATGGTTTATTTAAAGCAGAATTGAATCAATCAGTTTCTTGTAAAAACTACATATGCACATATGTAGTCTGTGTCGTGGAGGAAGGCAGGAAAAAGTTTTATTGCCTGAACTGTTGCACAGGAGTGTGTTCTATCTACTTCAATTTCAAGCTATGCATTTTGCTCTTGCTTTTAGCAGTATTAAAAAAATCCATTAAAAAAGAGCAGAGAGTTCTGACTGTTCTTTTTATTCAAAGTTACACTTTGCAGAAAGGCCTTTGAAAAATGATGTTCAGATGGATGTGGCAGACAGTCTGCAGGAGGTCTGGGAGGGTAATAGTACCACACAATGGCACTTCTCTTGTCTAGATCCACTACCCATTATTTCTGTCTCTGAATAAAGCATCCAAAACAGTTTAAGATTAAAATAATTATAAGACTTCAGAATTGCACCTGTCAAAGTGGATATTAACTGGAAGTAGTAATTTGGAACATCCAGACTCCACTATATTTTATCAATTCTTTGGATTTTGTCTGTGACTTTCTGAATACATTTGAAAGTAAAAAATTTAGCTGTTGTATTCTGTAACTGCTAACCACTTCTAAGATGTAAGGATTCAAATAAAGAGGCAAGGGTCACATATCTTTCAGAGAGCAGTAGTATCACTAAATTTTTGGTTAGCCATGTCTGACGGTAGGTTAGAGTCATTAAATGGTGTTTATTTTGGATTACTTAGGGGTATTGATTACAACCTATTTTATCTTGGGGACTACATTCCCCGATGTGTTTATGTGCATTGATTTTTCAAAAAAGTTAAGGCTTATCTTTTTCTGAAAAGTAACTCTTGTGCACAAGTAGAGAACTGGTGGGTTTATAAGGTAATCCGTAAAGGTTTTTCACATTCATGCCTACAGTTTGTTTGGAATTTCTGGATAAGCATTAACCTAAATTCTTTAGTGACAGGTTTACAAGCCAAAAATTGTCTTCAGTACATTAAGAATTACAAGATGTGTGATTTGTCAGAAATTCATGTTTTAACTTTCATTTTAAGTTTTGGGTTTGATTGTAATTGAAAATTGGATGCCTCACAGTGTGTGGGAACTGTCAGGTTTGTGTTAATCTACACACTACCTTTAACCAAAAAAACCTTACAGAACAAAAAGGTCAAGTGAAATACTGCTGCAGTTAGCAAAATCCATTTTCCTTGGGTTCAGCAGAAAGACTAGAGTTTGTGAAAGGAGAACCCTTCTTGAATACAGGCAGTTCTTGTCTACTGCTCTGTAACAGAGGACATAAAAAAATTACATAATTGTATCTCCCTCTTGGTGTTGTGTTCCTTCAGGCTGACTTCCTAAAGTGAAGAATAGAAAAAGAAAAAAAGGTGTAGTCACAACTAACTCTGGATCAAATTTCAGAGGTGGGATACCCCTTAGACTTCAGTGATCTTGGAAGTGAAAATGTTTGCAAATACTTAGATCACCTGTATCATAACTCATTTAGAGTCTAAAATAGTTATGGCTCCTAGGCAATTGCATAGTCACAATTCTTCCCTCTTCTCCCCCTGTTGCATAAGTCCACGTTAACAGCATTCAGCTCTGCTTAGCAGCCTAGGGGTTTATGTATGTGTGTGTATGTGTTCCTGAAAAGCCTCTCTTTAGGACGACTGGGAGTAAAGAACAGCAACTGTTTTGTTAGTGGTGTTCTGAAAAAATCTCATTGTAAAGCAAGTTGTATTAACAAATAACTGAGCAAAGAGGAAAACATCAAGAAGTTAAAACTGTATGTATTAACGTGTTTGTTTACTCTCTACTCTTTTTTTCCTCCTCTCCTTCAGAAGAGGGTCATTATCGCTTGCTGTTTACAGCCAATGTAATGATCCATGCAGGAACTGGGGAATTTAAGTCTGAGTCATGTGAATGCTTAGAATTTAGGTTTTCAATCTAGCAGTGAGTATCTAATACTTACAATTGAATATAAAGCTGGAAAACACAATTTACATTCTGTAAAGGTTTAAAAGGAAGGAGAAAGAGAAGGACTAAGGTTTGAGTGGGGTTTTGGTAGGCTTTTAATATTTGTAACCTCTGTGTTAGTAAGCCCGTACTTGATGGGCTTTTTTGAGTTCTTGTTTTCTAAAACACTCCAGTTACGATAATACTTATTATCACAAGTATGATTCTCTTCATGTCAGAACATGCCGTGTTTACTCTGAGAAAGCAGAGAGGTAGCTTGGTTGTTTCAGTCAGCATTCAAAGCCGTACACTTCTTAAAATTTCATTTTCATACCCTTGTTATGCATGCATGCTTTTCCACCCGGGTGTCTCATAGTCAGATGTCATTTTAAACATTTCATAAAGGTGTTTCTTAAAAAAATTATTGACAGTACCTGAAGCTCTGCAGTCCTTTGGAACTTGCTGCCTACATTCAGAAAGCATTCTTTATATTTATTATAAATATTGATAACGTGTTTTGGAACTGAAATAACCCCAGTGTTAGAGATTCAGTACCTTAGTTCACTTTTTTAATCTTAATTCCAGATTTTCCTCTTTTGACTTTGGGAAAAAAAGAGTAAGGTGTTTCTGCTGTGGTTTTGAAAGAATTGCTTTTTTTCATGATGAGAAATATTTTTTTATAACCACAGTTGAACTAAAGTAAAATTCAGGAGAGAAGAAAACTGAATTCTGCCTGTAGGTGTCAGATTTTGGTTTTAATTAGAGATAGCAGATAGTTGTTAATAATGCACAGGAGTATTTGAAGTAGTTATAAGGTATTGTGATGAGAAAAGCTTTATATATGTAAACTATATAATCTGATACTTTACTTAAATAAATTTGCATATGGCAAGCCTTTATGGCCTTGCATCTTTCTGGTTATTTTTGTGTTTTGTAGTGTGATTTTTGTTTCCTTTTTCTAATGGGAAATTCTTAGAGATTTTCTTGATGTACTCCAGGGGCAGCAGCTATCGAAATGGAAATTCACTTAGACTCTGTGCCTCTAAGCGAGAAATGGATCCACATAGCAGGAGCTATCCCTTTAACCAGTGGCAAAGATGGAGTTGTAGGGTTTTTTTCCTTCTCCTGCCCTTACCAGGGATTCACAGATTCAGTGCCTCATGTTCTGTTTGTTGAATAATCTGGCATCTTGGGATTCGACCCATCATGTTGAAGGAGCAGAGAGGAGGAGCTCTGCTGTTCCCAGACAGACTTATGACAGCTCTGTGCTCCGTGACTGTGACTGATGGAAAGGCTCAATTAAGTTGTCAGAAGGAAGAAAGACAATGACTTCTATTTAATTTGCATTCCAAGTTGCCCACTCCTGGCTTCTCTCTCTGCTTTTCATGTTGGGCTGTAATGACAGCTGCGTGTGGAACTGCTTTTACTTGTTTACAGTGTGTACTTTTGAAAGTGGACGATGAGCACGAGAGAGCTTTTATGTATGAAATAGTAGATATTGGTGCTTGTCCTCTCCAGAGTTGTCAGACACTTGGTGTGTGTCAATTCAACAGACTCTCTTAACAGACTCCGTTTACAATTATATTAATGTGCTGCTTTAACAATTGCGGCAAAATAATAACTATGAAAAGCAGCACTTTGACAGCACTTTGCTGCTTCTTGTCACATGTACTGAATAAGTATCTTAATTTACCCTAAATTGTAACATCAAACTGACACTTTTGGTCTTGCTGTGAGTTGGTTTGGTTTTTTTTTCAAGCTAAAGTGGAAAGTTTACCATGTCTTTGGGATGCCCGATTACTGACCAGAGAGATTGATGGGGTAATTTTTAAAATGCCTTTTGTGCCTTCTTAAGTTTATGCAAAGATGAACATAGAGTTTGTGTTATTGTGGCTTAATATAATCATGATATGAGCTGTGATTGTGCATGATTTTAGCCCGTTGTAGGTGGGCATTGAAGTGCATCGACTTAATTTACATTAGAAAAATGGCAGCGTAGATGTGTTCTGGTGTTGCACTTTGTGCTGTCAGTTAAAAGTGGATTGCTACCCATTTCTGTCAATACATCCACTCCTAGCCAGTGTACCTATTCCTGACAAAAGTATCCGAAACATCTCCATGATCTACCAAATAATGGCTATAGAGGAAAACATGTTGCAGCAACAAAACTTCACAGTAAACACTGCCTTTGCCATCCTGCATGATGAAATTTACTTGTATCTACTGTCTGCCATCTGTTTATGTCCGACTCTGTAATGGTGACATGGCATGAAGTTCTGTGTGGAATTAAAAGAACATTTTAAATATGTAAAACAAATGCAACTGTATCCCTATCTACTAGCAGAGAAGTTCAGGTGCATGTAATTTCACTTTCCTACCCTTTTTGGATGGGCTATGGAGAAAAGCTTATTTTTGTTTGTACTCATTGGACCTGAAAATTAAAATGTGAATCTGGCTATATTTTTTTCCTCTCAGAAGCAAGGGACAGATACTTGTGAAACGGAAGCTGTTAGAATATGATCAAAGCAAACAAAATTAGGAATGCTGGATTCCTGTCACCCCTCCCTCGATACCCCTCTGCTTGGGAAAACAGCTGGTGTAAGGCCAGGAGAAGATCCTGTGCTATTCCAATTTGATCAGTCTTTATCCGATGTATAATTCCTCAGAGTTTGTAATAAGCATGTCATAATTCCAAGTAATTTAAACTTCTTTGTTGCATTGAAGGGGTGATGGCATTATGGACAGTAACTTGTTTCAAAACTTTCATGATGTTCTACTTTTAAGTCACACATGAGAAGCAACTTACAGAAAATGATGTATGCATATTTATGTTCTATGTAAATTCTATATAAATTATCTATTCTATTCTGCATCTCTTTTTTTACTGGGCAGACCGTGCACAGATGATAATCCCTGGGTGAAATTGGGGACTGCTATGCTTCAGAGGTGCCCACCTGAGGAAAAGGAGAACACAGGAAATGAAATTTTGAAAATCTGCCGTTCTTTGTATGAGACAAAGCACATGCTCCCTGTCAAGGTAAGTTTTAACTTTGGCTATCATGTTTACGAGTTCTGTTTCAAGGTCCCAGCTGCAAGTAAGGTGTTGCCATACTGGATCAAGTCCAGTGGAAAGCTAACAGAGAGGCTGAGAACTGAGTTCAGTCTGTCTTGAGAAGGGATGACTCTGGGAGATATCTTTAAGTAGTCAAATGAGAAAACAAGTAGAGGAATTAGTCTCTTTTCAGAGATGCTCGTTTACAGGACAAGAGGCAATAGAGACACATTACGTCATCAAAAACTCCCGTTGCACCCAAGGAAAACATTTTTCACCTTTAGAACAGTGAAACATTAGAACAAGTGGATACCTAGAAGAGACAAGGAGAGTCCGTCTTTGGAAGTATTTAGGACTTGACTGGATCATGTCACAGGCAGTTTGATAGTGTTGGACTTGCTTTGACTTGGAGGCTGGTTAGATTAGCTGATCTTTCTTGGTCGGTTCCAGTATAAGTTATTCTTTGATGTATTTGTAGAGCGGCTTTAGTAGTCTATTGTCATTGAAGTCAGTAGTGTAAAAACTGTTAATTAAATTATCAGTAATTCTCTCACTAATAAATGCATAAAGATTTAGTGAGGAATCCCTGAAAAACATGATGATTGAAAAAACCTTACTATACAAGTAATTGCTAAGTAGTAACTATGATATTCTAGCTTGTCTTCCCTAACTATGTATGCATATTCAATACAAATATCTCTTAAGTATAAAATTATTGGAGTGTTTTGTATGTAAACACTGTATATTAATGAAGACAGACTGGAGAAGTTCTTAATAAACTTCACACAATTTCAGAGTAGTCGTGCATATTTTTAGTAGGCTGATTAATCTCTTACAATTATCTTTACACAGTCACTCTCTGTTATAGAAAACAGCTGATGTTAGGAAGAGAAGCAGAATAAAAACAACACATTCTGTTTAAAATACAGACAGGTGGGTGTGTGGGCTTTTGTTTGTTGGGTTGTTTTTTATTTCTAGTCCAACACACTTGATCTGAGTCAAGTTCAGAACTCTATGTAAAACATGATTCCAGAAGATGGTAGTAAGCTGAAATGATAAGTACATTTATTAATTTATTCATCCCATCAAAACTCTTTGATGGAAGGCAGGTCTCTGTATCCCTGGGCCCGGTATAATTATATGTAGCTTTTCTTTTTAAGGCATTGAAATGATGCATTATAGCTTGTAAAGTCACAATCTTAATGTGCATAAGAGTAACTGAACTTTGTCAAAGTAGAATGTTGTGCTCGAGAAGGGTCATGGTTTGCATTTCTCTTAGTTGAGTAAAATTTTCCTTGAAAATTTCCATGACAAGTCACTGTTTACACACGGTTTTGGTATTGGTAGACAGCTTTGAAGGTGCCTTCCTTTGGTATTTTTTTAATGGTACAGGATGTTGAAAGAGCCCACCAGGTAAGTATGAATATACAGGTACAGATACTCTGATCTTCGAGCTTTAAACTGCCTTACTGATGTAAAATACATTTTTTATGGCTAGAACACTGTGCAATAACAAAGAGTTGCACTAAAATGTGTAGTTGCACAGTTACCTACAAGCACAGGCTATTTTCCTGTAAGTCACTACTTGGGAAGAGGGGGAATGAGGTGTATGAATTCAAGTAATTTATTTGTATATATGGCTACAGTACTTAAGTGCTCAAATGACAGATTTGCAGTCGTGTGGCTGAATAAGATGAAAATCTGATCACTGACAATTAACCTGTTTAGGTGATTTCACATTTCAGTAAATACACTGAAGAAGTAAATACACCGAAGACAAATCTGGAATGATGGAATTCTAAGAACTGAAACCAGTTAATTATCGTGAATAACATTTTCTATTCAAGTTCTCTCCCATTACAGCCTTGCCAAGTTCAAAGGTTGTAATTGAAAACACATGTAACTTCAAGGCATGTGGTCTAGACATTAGAAAAAGCGTCTTTGGATATAATCATGAAGGGTTTCACTCTTTTTTTCATTCCATATCCTACTTGTCTATCTAGTTTTTTAAGCCATGTTCTTTTTTTTTAAATGTCTTTTGGATAGTTACATAGCTTTAATCTTTGTATCTGTGTGTGTGTTTGCTTTGGGGGGGGGGTATTTTTGTGGGGTTTTTTGTTTGTTTGTTTTGGGTTTAAATTTGCATTATTCAATGGATAGATATTTCCATTCCTTTTATTGGAAAGAAACATTGTTTTATTTGCCTGGAAGACACATGTTTGGATTGCTCAACATCTGCACTGCCTGATTAATCTCTTTAGAAAGGGATAAATCCTTCTTCCCCAGTAATTGTTAAAGTGTGAATATCTCCTGTTCTTCTATCAGCCTATGGGTCATCTGTCAGTTAACTTGGGAGAATGCATCTAGTCCCTTATCTGTAATCACTCTGGGGTCCTAGTGGCTATAGGATACTTGTCTCCTACAATAATACAGCAGCCAGTTGGTCTCCTGTTTTGTAATTTTTGTAGCTAGTTTTCCCTGGGGTTTATATATGATTTTAGATTATGTGATTTTGTTCATGCACAGTTGTGTCTGCTCATTTTCTTCAGATAATGTTGAATTTAAATGATGCTTTTCAGTCTGCTTTTAGCCTCTCTAGATGTAATGCTGTTTGTATTCATTATCCAGCCCTTAAAGCCATTCATGAAAATACTGAATAATACTGGACCCAAAACAGACTCCTCTGACATATGGTTTATTTGCCTCACTGGTGTCACAGTAAACTATTGATAGCTGCATAACTAGATAGAAGAAAAAAGCTATCTTACAAAAGTTTCAACTAAATCCTGGTAATTCAGGTTTTGAATTGGGCCTTCCCTTGACCCTCTCGCAGGTAACATCAAACTCCCTCTAAGCAGAGCCTCTCATGGCAGGCAGCAGATGCTCAAATGCTTTCGAGTGCTCACCGCAGAACAGAAACGCACTAATGTTGCTCTGGGAAGTGCTGTGGGTGATGACTTCCTTCCTGGGCTGGGGTTTTTAGGTCTGTCCACAGCAGCCCTTCAGTCATTAGTGGCAGTGATACAAGTTGATACTTGTACTATTTGGACAGTCTTCAGTGACCAGCAAGCTGTCCAGTCCCTTCCTGTGGAAAAAGGAATGCAGTTGTTGGAATGTGTATTTCTACTTCAAAAGAGATTACGGCTTCTTCTGTACTTGGGCATGGTAGGTAAGACTGAGTATGTCTGCCAGATGTGCTGCCATCAGGCAGAAAGTTATTCAACTTGTCCAGCTGGTTTTGAGAGGAAAATGTTACCAAGCATGATAAAATTGCTGTTTTGCTCAGATTATGTATTTTATGACTCTCAGAATTTATTTTTCTGAATATAAGTTGCATCTATTGCTGTGAATACGTATTTTCAAGAAAAGAAGACATGGAGGGAATCCTTAACTTTGCGTTCAGTAAGTTTGCTGGAATGGAAGGTCTGCAGCTCAAAAGAAATACAATGGAATATGAAATTAACAGAGGTTTAATAAGCATATGAATGATCTGACAAAGCTTAATGTATTTATTTAGTCTTCTTATTCCTTGATCCATATCATTCACAACAAGTGTGCCCATGCCACTAAATTGGGAGGAGCTGTCAACTGCCTTAAGGGTAGAGAGGCCCTACAGACAGACCTGGACAACTCACAGTGATGGGCAATCACCAGCTATATTTAACAAGGAAGAGTGCCATATTCTGCACCTGGGATGGGGCAACCCTGGATGTACAGGCAGACTGGGGAATGAGAGGCTGGA
>VZTA01029304.1:20559-64845 GCA_013398855.1 Mohoua ochrocephala
TCTCCTCTCTGTGGTGACCAGGGACAGGTCCTAAGGGAATGGGCTGAAGTTGTCAGGGGAGGTTTAGGTTTTTCATGATCAGGAAAAGGTTCTTCACCCAGAGGGTGGTTGGGCACTGGAACAGGCTCCCCATGTGCCTGGACAGTGCTCTCAGGCACATGGTTTGATTCTTGGAGTGTCCTGTGCAGGGCCAGGAGTTGGACTTTATGATCCTTGTGGATCCCTTCCATCTCAGCATATTCTGTGATTCTAAGCATTGACCATCAGTAGCAGTACTGAATACAAGTTTAAAGGAACAAGTCTGAGTAAGAGAACAAGCCTTGCCTTAGTGACTCATAGCTTAGTGTGATGGAATATATTCTTCTAGGCTGTGTTTCTTTAAGATGTAAATTGAGAAAAGACTGAGCAAGTACAGCCAGAGAGCTCCCTTTCCCAAGCAAAGCCAGATATCTATGCAGTACATTACAATTGGAATATTTAACATCTCATCTTCAAATAATTTTTAGGCTTTTAGGCTCACAGCTACTGAAACTATGCTACTAAATGTGTGAATCATCTTGGTCATTAAATTGTTACAGTTATCATTAAACTTCAAAAGATGTAAAAAATACATGACTTGCATTCTCTCAGCTTAATATTTAGCTGATGAACTCCTTTGACAGTTGCTCTCAAATTGTTGGAGTGAAATAGAGAGCATCTCTTAAGAGATGGATACCATTTTCAATGTAACTACCATACAATATCCAGAGTCCCTAGAGTAAAGTGCCTTGGAAAATGGGACATCTCTGATGGGCCTCAGTGGGAAGTGGTTGTGACAAGCAACCTGAATTCTCAGAAAGGACAGAAAGGGACAGGGAAGTTAAAATTTGGTTTATAATATAATTTGTCTGTTGAAATACTTTTTGATGTATAAATGAACGAATCACTGCAATATTGAGGAAAATAAAACAACTCACAAATTACATGTAAGACGTGTTGTTTGGTTGTTTAACTAAGGGACAAGGTAAAGTTTTGGAAGTGCACAGTAGATTTCTTGGGGGTTTTTTTTGTTTGTTGTTATTTTAGAAGATATTTTCTGGCCAGTTTTGTCTTGAAGTTGTGTGATGCTAAATTTATGCTGTATTTTAAAATATAGGAAACTAGATGAATGACAGAAAGTTAATTTGCTAAACTTTAATCGTGTATAAAATATTGTATAAAATTTGGAAACTTCTTGCAACAGAAGCATTATTGAACTCTGGTATGTACTGTTATTTCCTCCTTATTTTGTTCTACTTTTCTGATTGCATAATTGAGTTACAGAATTGTCACGGGTGTCTGTCAAAGTTTCTTCCTGAGCTTTGCAGTATTTCAGTAAGCACAAATATATTAGTCCCACAGAGAGCTGTGATTGCTCTGTTATTTTTTTCCGTAAAACTCCTGATTGTAATGGTGATTCAGTATCTGCCTTGTCTTAATCTAACAAATATTGCACTTTAACTCGTATTCCGCATTTTTAAAAATTTGTTCTTTCAAGTTTCCGAAGAGGTATTTCCAACAGGGAATTCATTTGTTGTGGAAGTGTGGTTTTCATTTTGCATTTGACATAAAATTTTCATAAATTTTATTGTGAATGATGATGTTAGTATCTCCAGAGACCACGCTGAAAGAGTTTACTTTTTATTTCAGTGTATAAAAGAATTATGTTTGCTGCTGCTTAACCAGTCCCTCCTGCTGCCATCCCTGAAACTGCTGGTAGAAAGCAAAGACCAAGACCTTCATGCTGTGGCACTGGAGCAAATAACAGCTGTTGCTAAGGTATGAACAGTTGAATGAACCACCTTTCAGAGGCTGAGGTAATAAGTTAGCTCTTTTATCTTCATGTAGTAAGCAGAGACTACTGAGACACTTACCATTATTAAGGTTTTCCACAGCTATTGTGTCCACAGTGAGCAGTAACACAGGGCTGGTAAGAGCTTTTATACATACTTGAGGTGATTAAACCTCATAGCACTTGCTTTAAATTACTTAGTATGCTGGTTTAAGTCAGTGTGGTGGAACAGAAACGATTCTGTTATATGAAATAGATTGTTACCTCTACGTTCATATTCCCTCACTTTGGAGTTTAAGTGACAGTAGTATGTCAGATGACTTAGCTTGATTCTGACAAATGTGGTATCTATGTATATACACTTGGAGAGCTGTTATGTCACTGGTTTTGTTGTGATGGTATGTTTGAGGACTTTCATGCCATTCTAAACAGACTTGGTTCCATACTGCAGCAAAGTTTCTGGAGAAAAAACCTAAAGACTGTCTTTTTCTTTGGACGAGAACTGAAAGATGTTACTGTATATTTGTCAGTTGCTATATAACATTACATTACTGTCTTTTCCCTGTGTATTTGCTTTTCAGCAATTAAGAAGGAATACCTAAAAAGATGAAAGTTAGTCTCCTAGGCAAAAACATTATATCATTTTTTATCTTTTTTCTGAAAGCTGAGCTGGGTTTAAAATTTTTTGAAGCTCTTAATTGAACTTGTGCACGTGCAGCCTAATTTTCTTCGATTTTATGTTAGCTGTGGTCTGTGATCTAACATTCTGCTGCAAAAGAGAAGGAACCAATTGTCTCTGACCTTTTCATGAAAGAGAATGGCTTTCTCCTCTGACTGAATTAACTGCACTGATAATTTCCAGAATTACAATATTTAGGTAGGAAAGCTTATCTCTGATATTTCTGAATTGTGCACCATATCTTAGGGAGCTTTTGGTTGTGTATTACGATACAAAATAATAATTGACGTTATATTTTCCATGTGGTACTTCACAATGAAACTGCCCGTGTAGAAACAAATGAAACCATGTGTCTTTCTAAAACAAGTATCCCCCAAACACAAAAGCTTTGAAAATGTGATTTGTAGGAATTCAGATTGAAATGATAACTTCTTCTAGGGATACCCTCTGTTCTAGTTATATTGATTGCCACAAAGTTTTCAGATTCCTTGGTTGTAACAAACTCTGCAAATCATATCCCCTACTTTCACACTGTCCTCTTTTACCTAGGAAAGATATTCTCCATCCTCTTCTTCCCAGGATTGCCCTTAAGTCTCTCTTCCTCACTTACTCCTACTCGTGTGCTGTGTCTTTCCTTCTTATGCATATTGTATTCCAGAAGCTTTCTCTTTTTGCATCCTTTGGATAGTTTGAGAAGTGATCTGTCTCCTTTCCGGAGCTAGTGAAGACTAGCCAGAGAAACAATGGATCTGGAAGCATAGGCGCCATTTCACATCTTGCCAATTTTCCTTTGAAAGGGCTTTGTTGCTAAAATGGAAGAAGCACTAGCTTTTTTAACATGTTCTCTCTGAAAGTTTGAAGCAGTAGAATGGAAGGTAGCAGGACATGTTGTATGTAACGCACATCTGCTTCTACCAAAATTCTAATGCCATTGTTAGCATCCAGTTTGAATTTAGAGTGTTGGCTAGTAAAGTTTGGTATCTAAGCTAAGAACACATAGGTGTTCTTATTCCCTTTCTTTTTTACCAATAAACCACAAATTTTCTGAATTTTTTACAAAAAATAATTGTATAAATATTACCCACCAAAACAATAGTACATTGATAGTTTTCATTTACCATCTGCAATTTTAGATTTTATTTCTACAAAGCAAGGCTTTTTTGTAACTTTTAAACACAATGATTTCATTGAAAAGCAAGCACAAATCTGATACATGCATGCACTTTCTCATCTCTGTGTTCTTGTTAGCCTTTCAAAGTTGACTTTTTTTTTAACAGATGAAAGCTGCTGTATAAGTGACTAATTCTGAAGCTTGTCAGCAGGAATTACTGTCCGAGTACGTTTTATTTAACTATTTTTAAAGCATAATGCTGTGCAGTAGCACTTCCTGAATGGTTACTAATTGTATTGCTCTCTGAACTGGCCATTTCTTTCTAGTGTGCTCCAGCTTTCATTTTCCTACACTCTAGGCTGATTACATTATATTGAAGTTTTAGGGCCAGGAACCTTATTAGCTTCTTGCTAGTATAAAGCACTTTGTACACCTGTGCATGCCCAAAATAATATTCTTTTTGGCTTTCTTATACAGGAGGCAGCTTGATAAGCTATTTCTAATTCTTCCTTCTAAATTCAGTATTAATTTGAGCACATAGTTCTGTAAGAGTGCTGAATAACCTAGAATTTTCAAAGCAGTTAGCTTTGGTCTAATATTTCACTTCAAGTCAATGAAGATTTAACTATTGACTTTATTATATCAGACGTAGAGCTTAGCCAGTTCCTTGAATGTGACAGTGTTGGAAAAGCAGCAAGTACAGAAGAGTGCTGTGCTCAATGTAAAAGCTGTTCTTATATTGTATAAAAAGTACCTCTTACTCCTTGTTTTATATGCATCTCATATGATTACATTATTTGCTGTTGTATTAAAAGTTCATACATTACTTAGCTATGGCAATGTTGTTTATTCAGTATAATTTTCTATACCTGCTTTTTGCTTTTTAAAAAAACAGTATTTGGACTGTTAATGCTTTTTGTGAAATTCTTAATGAATTTTTCATAGGAAGGCCATTTCTGCTTACATTAAACAGGAAACAGACAAATAACATCTGGCAGAGGGGAATCAGAGCTATTGATTCCCTGATCCAGTGCTAACACAGCTCACAAACATGGCTGCGAGAAAAATACAGCACTTGCTTGCTGATAGGATGTATTAGTTAGCCATTTGTTGTGTGTTGCTGACAGCTTTATGGATGTTTACAGTTAAGGATGATGCTGAAGTGCTGATACTAGGAATTGTACGGCTTTTGCCTGTAGTAAACAAACCAAGTTTTTGTGTAAGCTTTTTTGAAATTGCAGACCTCTCTTTTTATTGTGTATCTTTTAATGAACTGCCACTTGCCTTTTCTGAGTAACAAAAATAACTTTTCTTCCCCTGTGTTGCGTAGTGTTTGAGTAATTTAAAAAATCAGTTTACTTAAATAACCTTATTACTGCCAATAGAGCCCTTAAAAATCAGATTGTTTTTGAGAGGAGTTTCAGTGTTGTCTGTGCTCTTGGTTATCTTTGAGAGATCAACACTGATTTTTGTACATCTGAGAGAGCAAGTAAATATTCTATTGCCTGTTGGTACCTATAATGCTAAAAGAGCTAACAAGTGGGGGTTAATATAAGCACTGCAAATACTGGTTCAGTCGATACTTCAATAGAAACTGGAACTATAAAAATGTTGTAGTCTGACATAATACCTTAATTTCATTTGCATGTTATAATTTCAGTGATGAAGTACTGAATCTACCTTTGTAATATGTTTTACTGAAAAATGTAATATGAAAAATCATAAATAGTGTATGGAATAATGGAATTTCTAGTGTTCTCCAGTGTATGCCATTTATGGCTACTCACTTAATGGGGCTTAATCTTTAAAAGAAATAGTTAAATTATGTGTAAATAAGCTAATGGTGATTACGATAAAATATCTTTCTCTAGTTTATTTTTCCAGGGTTTTCTATGTCACTGGTTTCTTTTCCCCTTACTTATTTGTTCTAGAGATATATACTCCGGGAAGGAATAAAATGAAAAGCATTTTTACCTCTAGTAGTACTGGAGAAGGGAATACTCTGGGAAACAGAGGTTTCAGTTCTTTACTGCTGTTAGGTCATCAGCAGCTCTTACCTTTCATAACTTGTGGATTTTATAGTGCAGAAGTTATGTGTGAAACATTGGTGATTCCAGAACCTCTGGACACCTGCACAAACAATGCTGATGGGGAATTGGATCATCTAGTTCCGAACCCTGCGTGGGCAGGGATACCTTCCACTAGACCAGGCTGCTCAAAGCCCAACCTGGCCTTGGACACTTCCAGGGTTGGGGCATCCACAACTTTTCTGGGTGACCTGTTCCACCCTCACAGTGAAGAATTTCTTCCTAATATCCAATCTAAACCAACCCTCCTACCATTTAAAGTAAGAGGGTTGGTTTAGACTGGGCATTTCCTCTTGTCCTATCACTCCGTGCTCTTGTAAATCATCCCTCTCCAGCTCTCTTGTACTGAAAGGCTGTTTTGTGGTCTCTCCAGAGCCTTTTCTTCTCCAGGCTGAAAACCCCAAGTCTATCAGCTGGTCTTCGTAGGAGAGGTGCTCCAGCCCTCCTAAGATTGTGTTCATGACTTTCTCTGGACCCATTCCAACAAGTCTTTCTTGTGCTGGAGGCCCCACACCCTGATGCGGTACTCCCAGGTGCTCTCATGAGAGCAAAGGTGCCACTCGAAGCCTACACTTCTGTGCTCGAAAGTAGATATTAGCCAATATTAAATAGGAAAGCCAAGGGGAGAAAGTCAGTTCTCCTTAATGTAATTATCCCCATTAGATCTTTTACTTGTAACCATGGACATTGAGCATCATGCTAAATCTACACTGTCAAATTCTGCTGAAGGAGAGGTGGATATGAAAAATGAAAGCTGCTCCCATTCAAACCCTCCAGATTTTACTCTAATGAAAAATTTAGCACCCTTAGCATGGAGTTCTAGGTAGGCGTAATGATTTTTCTCCAACATATACGCTCTGATTTTGTCATTACTGTGGGTCATAGTTTATTCACACGGTATGGAAAGTGATTGGGTGTTAATTTGTGCAGAAGATACCTGCACCTCTGAGACCTGCTGAAACTGCAGTCAGCTGCGTTCCTTATCACTGGAACAGTGATTCTGGGATTAGCAATAGTCTTAGTTTTATGGCCTAGTTAGGGTCTTGGAATAGCAAGGGCTCTGCATCTGCAAGCAGATCAGAAGTGATTCATTAGTAAGATCCTGACTGAGCTGTCTGCTCAGAAAAAAAAGGCTTTTTAAAACTGGATAATAAGATGGTTGTGTTTTTACTTGCTGGGTTTTACTGTCTTACAGAGACTCAAAAGACTGATTTTGAAAATGAAAATGTGGTGTGCTTAGGAGTCTGGATCTACTGTAGGCTAATATTTGATATATATGGCGAGCAAAAATAACTCTGGAGGTTGATTTCCATTCATATGTTTTAGAATGTAAAATTTTGAGGATCAAAATTCCATCTGGAACAGCAACCTGGCTTGAACAGATGGAAGAATTACAAGTCCAGTGAGGAATAGGAATAGGGCAGATGTACAGGCTCTTTGTCTGAAAAACTGCTTTCCAAACTTTTGGTTATTTTCAGTGGTGTGTATCTGCTAAGTGATTGCAGATTCTTTCTTGGTTTTGTGCAGTGTCTCCTTAAACCTGGATGGGCTTTTACATCTTGCAGTATCATTTGACAGAGAATTCAACAGTGAAAAAAAACTACTCTTTTTTTTTCTTGTAATCTGATCCCACTAGATTAATTTGATGCTTCATATTTTTTTATTTTCTTAATGAGGTAATGTTTTTAATTAATCCCTTCATAATTTTAGCGATGTTGCTATCTGCCCTATGCCCTCCAGGGTGTCTCTATTTTTAGATTGGAGTCATAGTTTTGCTGAGCAATTTCCTGCATAAAAAACATACTATACGCTCTATGGTGTATTTTTTTTAAAATACATGCTTTGCGTGTTTGCCTTTTATATTGTTTTAGTATTTTTTTTTACTTTAATGCTTGTTGTTCTGATTTAAAATTAATTTTAAATAAATGTAGTCTTAAGCTACATTTATATTGATTTAATTTTAAAAAATCTTACAGTTCTATTTAAGCAGAGCTGAACAGTGTAAGGTATCTTAATGAAGGTTTGTAAACAAGTATCAATTCATCGACAATCTCTGTAGGTTGTTATTTTTATTTAAACTAATGGCTAGAAATGTCTCTACATGTGCAACTGATACCCAAAAAGTTGACATGATCTGGAGTTGTAAAACTGATAAATAGTCAATTGAGCTTTCCTTGCTGCCTGTTTTTAAATGCAATTCTCATTAAAGCGTGGTGTCTCTGTGTTCTTCCCACACCTGCCAGGCTCTACTTAGACTGACCAAAGAATGGTGGAACAGACAGTGGCCTTAACTGCATGAAGTGCATTCACAGGGTCCGTTTGCCATCATGTGTCTCCATCCAGTTGCCTGGAGACAACTAAATTACAGAGGTTTCCTCTTCCTGACCAGGTCTTCAGACAGTTTGCGAGTCAGAAAATGGGAAATGTTAATCAATTTAAACCTGCTGATCTCTTTGGGCCTGAGGATGAGCTGTGGGGCACAACCCAAGAGCCTTTTTGTGAGCTGTTTTGTTATGTGTGGAAACCACACTGATCTCATTTCTTTGTGAGTGCAGACAAGTTTCTCTGCTCGTGTGTTGCATGGGCATCTTCCTTCCCATAGTATAGCTCAGATGTTTAATGGTTTATGCTAGGAAAGCTCTTCTTTCAGATTTGTCTCTCTCCATTTCATAGGTTTTTGGTTTATGAAATGACACTAGCACTTTTCCTTAACTGAATAGTAACCTAAAAATTTTTAAATTAAACCTGGCATCTGCTGTCAGTCTCATTATTGTTTGCATTTTATGTTCATAAAATCAAACAGTGAAGCCCTGTGTAAAGTTCCATCCTACATGCAGGTTAAAAATAGAGCACACAGAGCTTCGAGACGGGAGAGAATATCCCTTCAGCCTCCCATTTCAGAAGAGATGGCAGCTGTTTGGATAATGGCTTAGGATGCTGCGTGGTGTGCTGCAAGATGCCAACACCAGAAATTTTGGAATCAGAATTGTTTAGGTTAGAAAATACCTGTGAAGTCTCACCGAGTCCAGCTGTTGACCCAGCACTGCAAAGTCCACTCTAAACCATGTCTCAGCCACTTCCCTGGGCAGCCTGTTCCAATGCTTGACAACTCTTTCCATAAAGAAATTTTGCCTAATATCTAAACCTCCCCTGGCACAACCTGAGGATGCTTCCTCCTCTCTATCACGTGTTAATTAGGAGAACAGGCTGACCCCCATCTCGCTGTAACCTCCTTTCAGGCAGTTGTGGAGAGCGATGATGTTTTCCCCGAGCCTCCTTTTCTCCAGGATGAACACCCCCAGGTCCCTCAGCAGCGCCATTGGCTCACTCTCTAGGCCTTTCACCAGCTCCATTGCCCTTCTCTGGACATGCCCCAGCCCCTCAGTGTCTTTCTTGCAAGTGCAGGGCCCAGAACTGGACACAGGACATGAGATGCAGCCTCACCAGTGCCCAGTACAGGGGGACAATCACTGCCCTGGTCCTGCTGGCCACACTATTTTTGATACAAGCCAGGATGCCGCTGGCCTTCGTGGCCACCTGGGCACACTCTGGCTTATGTTCAGCTGTTTGTTGACCCATTTTATTTAATGATCAGCCTGTCTTCAATAGGAGAACATTTCCGTAGTTACCTTTTGGCAGTTATTAAATAATTGAAGACTAAGGTTGGATAGCCTAAAGGCTGGACATCCCTACGGTTCTTAGAACTGTTTTGTAAACTGGACCTTGTGCTGTGCTAATTAGATCAAAACCGGCTTAATTTCAACTGTAAATTGTCACTGCCAAATCACCCTATATACAGTAGTCACATCCTATGGTCCTGTGTAGCAGTTGAATTGGTCTCCAAGGGTGCTAAATCACTGTATCATGGGGTGTTTATTACTTGCTGGTACCTGGTACATCATTTCTATGGAAAATGAAGCAGGGAGTAACCAGGCAATTTTTTTATGCTTTTAAACTTTGAAGTTGTTTAGTAAATGTATCATAATTTTATGAGTTTATTTGTAACTTGATATGGTGCAGTAATTGAAAAGTGATTGTTGTCTACCCCTTCTTTGGTCCATTTTTATCATAGAATCACAGAATGGTTTGGGTTGGAGGGAACCGTAGAGATCATCTTGCTCCAATCCCCCTGCCATGGACAGGGACACCTTCCACTAGACCAGCTTGCTCAAAGCCCCATCCAACCTGACCTAGAAACACTCCCAGGAATGGAGCACCTATAACTTTTCTGGACAATCTGTGCCAGTGCCTTGCCACCCTTACAGTTCAGAATTTATTGCTAATACCTAATCTAAACTTGCCCTTTTACAGTTTCATTATTCCTCCTTGTCCTGTCACCCCATGCCCTTGTAAAAAGTGCCTCTCCAGCTCTCTTGTAGCCCCTTTTAGGTAATGGAGGGTGCTGTAAGGTTTCTCTGGGGCCCTAGCATCTCCGGACTTTGTGACTCCCTCTGTCTTCATAGGAGAGGTGCTCCAGCCCTCTGATCATCCTGGTGGCCTCCTCTGAACTCTCTTCAACAGGTCCTTGTCTTTATGTTGGGGGTCCCAGAGCTGAATGCAGCACTCCAGGTTGGGAGAGCAGAGGGACAGAATCCTCTCCCTCGCCCTGCTGCCCACACTGCTTTGGATGCAGCCCAGGATGTGATTGGCTTTCTGGGCTGTGAGAACACGTGGATGGGTCGTGTTGAAATTCTTGTCCACCAGCATCCCCAAATCCTTCTCCTCATGGCTGCACTCAATCCATTCTCTGCTCAGCCTGTGCTTGTGCTTGGGAGTGCACCAACCCAGATGCAGGTCCTTGCACTAGGACTTGTTGAACTTCATGAAGATGGCGCAGGACCACCTCTCAAGCTTGTCAAGGTCCCTCTGGGTGGGATCCCTTCCTTTTTTTGGTTCTATGTAGTTGTTCAGTTGTGCTTCCTTAAGTGATAAGTTAACACAGCACTGTATTTCCAAGAACCTGGGAAGGACATATCAAAATTAACTGGAACAGAATTTAAAGTGTTCTATAGCGTTATTTGTAAAGTTACAGACAAGATTCTCAGGAGAGTATTCTGCTCTCATACATCAAGTAACCACATTTTTTCAGGCATCCAGGGTCTCTCTCAGAGGTAGCAGCTCTGTGCTTCACATCTTTTAATATATGTTCTATTCTTTAGAAAATCTCATCCTTGCTGTGAGTGCTGATTTGAGTCTGTGAATGTTGCCTGTCATATTAACATGTGAAATGTAATGTACTATATTAATATAAAGTGACCAAAATTTAATATACTCTGCTCTGACCTTCCTCAGAGTGTCATTCTTGATATGGAGCTAAATGGTGTGATCTGTGCTGCACTGGGACTTGAAACCTGTGAAAAGTCGATAAAGCTGGTGGCGTAATCCCAAGCTGTTGAGCATTCTTATTCCTTAACTTTGTGCAGGTCAAATATTTGTATTAATGTGGTAGGCTGTTAAAGACATACCTTTACATATTCTGACATATGCAAAGCGTGTATCCCTGTAGCTTATCCATGGGGAATACTCCTCTCACTTTGAAGGTCACCCTGTGCAGTCAGAGGCATCGTGACATGTTCTGGCTGATGGCTGGATCTGGTAATTAATTTTAAATTACTTTGAATTTCTCTCTCTTTGTAGGTTGATGATTCCACTTGTGATGCTGAAATACTCTCCTTGCTCCTCAACGCCAAGTTGGTGGTGAAGTGCATGTCCACTGCCTTCTGCCCACGCCTTATTGACCACCTCCTGGCTCACCAGGGCCAGGGAGGCTGGGATGTGGAGGAAATTGCGAAACAGCTGAAAGAAGCGGGGTTCAATGCAGAGGCTGGGTCCCTCCTGATGGCCCATCGAGGGACCCATCCTGCACTCAGGACTTTCACTACTGCCCTCCAGGCTGTTCAGCATTGGATCTGAAAATGTTTGGGTTAGCATCTGTCCGCCTTTTTGCTGGAGATCTTACACAAAAGGGAGAAACTGTTGTTCTAGTGAAGTAACAAAGTGAGTTATTACCTACATTTTGTAGAAAACACACAGCACGCAGTAAATTCCCATCTACTTCTAATTGTTTAAAAAAAAACTATTGGTGCAGACTGTATCATTCTGTTGTATGATTAGCAAAGCATTGAATCCGATCGTCCTTTCAGAGCAAAGTTAAATGGTTATATTCGGTTACATATAAATGAAACATTAGTAAGGTGGCAGGTTATATACAATTTGTCTTAATTTCTGTAAGTAATTTACTCTTGTCATAATGTAAAACTAATGTAAAAATATAATTATAAAGATATATATGGAGCAAAAAAGTCACAAGAGTGATTTTTGAGAGTTTCAAAACCTTAAAATTCAGTATTGTGCAATGTTATCACAGCTTTTGTTTGAAATAAATAAAATATTTTGCATTTAGTGTACTGTCTTTTCTTTCAGCCTTTTAGACAGATAAATATTTTCTTTCTTCAGCCCCTTTTGCTGAAATTCCTGTCTCTCCTTAGTGATGTTTATTCATGAGGACAAGCTGAAGTCTAAGAGATATTTTTCTCCACTGTTTGGGAAGCCCCATCTCAAATCCTGAGCATTTGTTGATACCTTTTGTGAATGTACTTTCAAAGTATTTACTTATATTTTCCCTGAGTTCTGAAAAATTGGATAAATGTGTATATTTGCAGAATCACAGAATATGCTGAGTTGGAAGAGACTCACCAGGATCATTGAGGCCAACTCCTGGCCCTGCACAGGACCATCCCCAAGAGCCTCAGGCATACCCTGTGCCTGAGAGCGTTGTCCAAATGCTTATTAAACTCTGTCAGGCTGTGACCACTTCCCTGGGGAGCCTGTTCCAGCACCCAGCCACCCTCTGGGTGAAGAACCTTTTCCTGATAGCCAGCCTAAACCTCCCCTGGCTCAGCTTCAGCCCATTCCCTCAGGTCCAGTCCCTGGTCACCACAGAGCAGAGATCGGTGCCTGCCCCTCCTCTTCCCCTCACAAGGAAGCTGTAACTGCAGTGAGGTCTCCCCTCAGTCTCCTCCAGCCAGAACAGACCAAGTGACCTCAGCCACTCCTCATGTGACTTCTCCTCAAGGCCCTTCACCATCCTTATGGCCCTCCTTTGGACACTCTCTAATAGTTTAATGTCTTTCTTATATTGTGACACCCCAAAACTGCCCCCAGGACTCGAGGTGAGGCCGCCCCAGTGCAGAGCAGAGCGGGACAATCCCCTCCCTTGCCCGGCTGGCGATGCTGTGCCTGATGCCCCCCAGGTCATGGTTGGCCCTCCTGGCTGCCAGGGCACTGCTGACTCATGTTCAACTTTCCTTCCAGCCAGGACCCCCGAGTCCCTTTCTGCAGTGGTGCTTTCCAGCCTCTCACTCCCCAGTCTGTCCGTACATCCACGGTTGCCCCATCCCAGGTGCAGAATCCATCAGTTTCCCTTGCTGAACTTCAGATGGTTGGTGATTGCCCATCCCTCTTGGTTTGTGATGGTCTCTCTGCCTTCAAGGGAGTCAACAGCTCCTCCCAATTTTGTATCATCTGTGAACTTGCTCAGTATCCCTTCCAGCCCTGCATCCGAGTCATTTATGAAGATGTTGAAGAGCACAAGGCCAAGGATGGAGCCCTGTGGAGCCCCACTCGTGACAGGTCACCAGTCTGATGTCACCCCATTCACTGAAACCCTTTGTGCCTGACCCATGAGCCAATTGCTCACCCATCTCATGATGTGTTTATCCAGCTGGGGGCTGGACATTTTGTCCAGAAGGATCCTATAGAGACCTGTCCTGTAGGAGAGACAATACCAAAAACTTTACTGAAATCCAAAAAGGTGACAGTGCTCATCCCTTCATCAGCTAGGCGGCTTACCTTGTCATAAAAGGAATTTGGGTTGGATAAGCAAGACTTTCCTCTCATGAAGCCATGTGAGCAGTGACTGTACTGTCTTTTAGGTGTTTTCAAATATCTCCCAGAATAAGCTCCCTAACTTTACCAGGCACTGATTCCTAATGCCTTTCTGTCTAATTAAGACAAAACAATTTTTTTATTGTTTTCAGAGGTTTTTTAACAAGGGCACACTCTGTCTATTACACTGCATTACCAGAAGGGTTTGATGTTTTGTGTTTATAGACACTTCTTAAAATTAGTCTGTAAATCTTTTGCCTAATCTTGTGTTCAGATCTAATTTTGATGTAATAATGTACAGAAACCTTATACATTATAAGATCCAGAGGACATAGTACACATTGGGAGCAATCTCTAGGGTAATGTAATGTAACCTCCTGCTTAAGGCAGGGTGCCTGTATGGCTGGAGCAGGTTGCTCCAGCCTACATTCAGTTGGGTCTGGAAAGCCTCCAAGGATGACTGTCTTGAACATGTTTCAACATGTTCCCATGTTGAAAAGCTTTTTATGTTTGTCCTCTTGGGATCTGCTTTGTTTTACCAGCTTTTACTGCCTGTGAAAATGGCTCAGATGTCAGCCTTACTTCCCACATTGCGCAGGATTTGTAATGAGACTTTTAACAATGCTTTAATTCTTCAGATTGTTAACTTATCTTTTGTATTTGCTAGTCCCAGCTGTCCTTCAGCGTTTATGGAGGGTTATATCATCCATGTATTAACAGGCATTCCAAATTCCAATTTCTATCGTTCAGCTATATTGCCTTAATTCTGTTCTTTTATGTTAGCAGTCCCAAGAGCCCCAGACTAGTAAAGCAAGTATATTGGAATTGCAGAGGAAAGAAAGGAAAAATTTTAAAAAGGCAATCAGTAGATTTGTTGTTGGACAAACAACATGTGTGCCTCCAGCAAAAAACTTGGGTTATTCTCTAGAAGATATTTCAATACTTTACAGTGGAGTATTTTGGTCTGCAGGTTTTGCTCTCAGGTTGGTAAATCCAGTGCTAGATTTTCTGACCATTCCAATTCAGGATCATGAAAAGTTTGTGTTTAGTGTCTCCAAAACTCTGAAACTGAGCTGTAGATAAAGCTCTAATGAGTGTTATTGATCTTCTGTCCATTTTATGGTTTGTTGGCATTACAAATCCATGATAAATGTTTTCCTTGCAGCCTGGATTGTTCTTGATTTATTCTGTATTCAAAACTTTCACCTGTAAGAAAAAGTATTACTTTAGTATATATGTCCAAAATGATCAGCCTAAATTAGTGTATGTTTCAAAGAAAATTTAAGGAAGAAAAAAACCCGAGGCGCGTAACAAGGACATGTGTATCCCAATGCCAGCCTTTTAGTATCTTCTGTATTGCAGAATAACATTTAAGGCTCTGGGATTGAGCAGAGGATACACTAGCAGGTGCTACTGAGTTCGGTTTGGATTTTGGGTTTTGTTTTCTTTTGTTCTTTTGAAAGGTTAAGAAACTCACCTTGGTATTACTTTTAGCCAGGTTATTGTTATACTGAACACTGAACAGTTCAGTTCTGTCAGTTTGTTTGATTTGCAGTTGGGATTTTTTCATAATACAGCATAAGCAGATTTTTTTTTTTTTTTTTACCTCCAACAACTCCATGTTCTGGAGATATTTCTGTTCCCAAAAGCAGGTGAATAAAGAGTTGAGTTGGGTCTCCAGGAGCAGTGCTTCCTAGGGCAATTAATCCTCTTTTGTCTGAAAAACACTGATAGCGTTTGGATCTTTAAGGAGATTTTAGCTGCCTGGGAGACACAGCAAAGCAGCAAAATATATCACCTTTCTTTTGAATAACTAGAACCAGAGATTAGGGAAGAAAGATCATAACTCAGAATTCCTTTTTCTGCTGGAAATACTAAGTATAGCCAGTATGACATTGCAACACATGCAGAGTAGACACTTCTATTTATAAACAGTGCAACTCTATGAATAGGGTGGCTACGTATGATTCGGATATCTTCCTTGTATAAGGATAGTTTTTGTCATTTACTGCGTGCGACATTCTGCACTGTGGGAGATGCTTTGAGAGCGGCCATCTGGCGTAGAGTATGGCCATCCTCAGCACAGGAAACACGCAGACCTCTTGGAGAGAGTCCAGGGAAGGCCACAAAGATGATCAGGAGGCTGGAGCACCTCTCCCATGAAGACAGGCTGAGAGAGCTGGGGTTGTTCAGCCTCGAGAAGAGAAGGCTCCACGGCCACCTCATAGCACCTTCCAGTACTTAAAGGGGCTTGTAAGAAATACGTGGATTAAGTTTTTAATAGGGTCTGTTGTGACAGGACAGAGGATCATAGTTTAAATAGAGAAGAGGGTTGATTTAGATTAGATACAGGAAAGAAGATTTTTACAATGAGGATGAAGAAGCACTGGCACAGGTTGCCCGGAGAGGTGGTAGCTGTCCCATCCCTGGAAACCTTCAGGGTCAGGCTGGATGGGGCTCTGATATCCAATTGAAAATGTCCCTTCTCACTGATGACCTTCAAAGGTCCCATCCAACCCAAACTATTCTATGAATATGAATACCTGCATCATAGGGGTAAGAATTCCTACACTTGCAAAAACACAATAATTTTTTGTATTTTTAGTATATTTTTTGAGACATGGAAAGCAGGAGCAGATCAAGCTTTGTATCAAATGTTGCGGGTACACCAAAGTTCTAGTGGCCTAAAAATGTTTCTCAATTAGATTATTTAACTATTACTGAGCACTTGAGGTAGTGTTTGCATAGGATTATTTAGTTTGACACTGAGCTCCCTTTCCACAGTGGTAGAAGTAAGCTAAAATTGCTATATTTGTTACAGTTTATTTATGATTATATTTCTCCTGTACATCTGTGGTGGTAAAACCGCCCTCTCCTCCTTGGGCCACGCTGTGATCTCAGAAATGCTCATTAGGCCTCAGCCTTGACGAACAACAGCTGCCTGAGCTCCTCTTGAGTTCATCAGAAACATTCTCTTCTCCCAGCAACTTACACTGTCTGACAAGCTCCTGTTTGAATGAACAGCCTTAGAAACTTGTTTTTCTTGCCTGAATAACAGTCCAGATGGAATAACATTTTTGTTGTTGAACTTTCTTTGAAAGTTACTGATCCGAAATGTGGTCGGGATGGATAATTACTATGTCTAAAGCCCCCTCTCCTGTGACCCTATAAACAATGGTCCCAAGTGAGACCCACTGAGCTGTCCTGGACCACAGTGGGCTGTGACAGCATCTCCCTCTGAGTGAGACACCCCTGTGAGCCAGAGGGCTCCCAAGTTTACTTGGAGGACAGCTGCCAAAAGCTGACAGAGGCTGGGCAGATACCCTCACTCCTCAGGGATCAACCCCTCACCTGCTGAGAAGATCCAAAGGCATCCAATGTGAGTACTTCCCTGAACTTAAGGGGAATATTTCACAGGAATATACCTTGTACATACTCCTTTAAGTCTGTGTGTGAATGAGTATGAACATATGAAAGTCTTATGAATGTTTCTTAAGATTCTTAAGTACGTTAGATTCGTAAGTAAGTTAGACCTATGAGTGAGTTACCATTGTACTATGGTAAATTCCATAAGAATCTTTAATTAAATTGTTTAAATTTAACTATTGATTAGGTGCTGTTAAGTTTAAGTGCTGTTAAAAATTTTAGACCTAAACCATTGGTGACATCTGGGGCTAAGTTTGGCTAGGGTGTCCACTCTGAACCTCGTGACTCAGTGGGAGTTGATCACCTGGACAATGTTTCATGAACTCTTTGAACAGTTTTTCATCCAGCCATAGTTCTCAAAAACTTGTCTTCATTACCACCCATTTGCTCTCTGAGAGCCTGCTGGAATGTTCTTGTAAATTCCCATATCCTTAATGCAAGAGCATTTTGATGCCTTTATGATCGGTCTCCTTTTGTAGACATAGAAAATAGTAAACCTGAATCTCTTTGTCAACTGCCTGCACTTGAAAACAGTCAGCTCATTTTGCTGAAGATGAGGCACATGATAAAAGCAGAAGTATAAAGGTCCTCTGGATGGTCAGAAACAGGCTCTTTCTTTTAGCTCGGCTGAAACATCTGCTGACGTGGTTCTAGTCTCCACGAGAGCTCAGTGCCTTAACTTTTCATATGTTTGTCCTCAGCAACGCTCTGTTGCACTGGGTGGAGATGGAGTACCGAGTTTGCAGAGTGAATGAGCATCCCATCGTGGTGCAGGAAGATTTTATTAATACAAGGACAGAGCCTCATCTTCCCATAGTGCTTAGGAAAGTCAGCGTTTAACTACAACTTTCAGTAGGTAATTATGACAGCTAAAATTTCATAAAAAATAAATCCTTTCTGAGCCTTTCTGTCTGCCATGACATTCAGAAACATGAAAATCTTATTTACTTTGATTTCTTCTTATAGTGATAAATTTCATCTGTCATTTTTCTTCACTTTCTTTGAGATTGGCTAACGAAGGGGATGGCTTGGTGCTCATGTTAATGACTCTGCTGTTGAACAAAGCAGGGTGTTTTATCATGGTGATTGAACCTCCATGGGATACGCTAAGCTGTGCAAACAGAAGATAAAGTCTGACGTTATGTCCAGCTCAATCATAGCTGGATCTGACAATCTGGTCAGCATTTCTACCTAAAAATAGAGACTCTGCTTTCTGAAGCTGCCTGGGAGCAGATGGAAGAGAACCTGACAGCTTCCCTGTTTCACAGCCATGTCATTTCCATATCCCAGCTTCCTGGGCCGCTTCTCAGTACCAGATTCATGACAGTTAGTGGAAATTTTTGGTGTATGTTGTGGGTTGAACCTGGTTGAGTGGCGGGTGCCCACCAAAGCTGCTCTGTCACTGCTGTCCTTAGCCGTGCAGGGGAGAGAAAATATACAAAGGCTGTTGGGTCGAGATAAGGGCAGGGAAGGATCACCCTGCATTGACCATCACAAGCAAAACAGACTCCACTTGGGGAAATTAGATTAATTTATTGCCAATCAGACCAGAGTAGGGTAATGGGCAATAGAAACCAAATATTATCTTCCCCCCACCTCTCCCATCTTCCCATGCTCAGTTTCACTCTTGATTTTCTCTCCCTTCTCACCTCTGGTGGTGCAGGGGAATGAAGAGAGAGAAAATTCATTGTAAATAAAATTTAACCTAAAGAATGTGGTTACCACTGAAACTGAATTGTCTGCTCGACGTGTGTTCCTCTGGCTCTGACATCAGCATCTTCTGCCACACTGTGCTGACACGCTGAATGTCTCTGAACGTCCTTTCAGACTACCCTCCTAAGCTTCCCGTGCTTTCAGGGCACAGTAACGGGAAAAGCAGCTCCACACAGAGCTCTGATTTATAGTCAAACGTCCTCTTTAATCCAGGTACAAAAACATTCACAACAGCCTTTTTCCTTAACAATCTTTATCTACCTAATGCGCATGTAAAATTATTATTCTAATGAGCAAAACAGATAGATGCTGTTTAAAATAAAAAGTAATGTGTGTAAACAAATAAGTAGAAGGAGTTTAGTCCAAATGGGAAAACAATAAAAAACACAAGCTGTGAATGAAACAGGGGGGTGATTTTAATTATTCTGAGAGTACCATCTGCACTGGCTCTGGCTCGAGAGGAAAAAGGACACAAATGTAAATTTCAAGAGTATGTGTGTATCTGAATGTAAATTTCAATAATATGTATGTGAATACATTCAGTATCCTATATAATCTTGACAGGGAAATGGAAGTGCAATTTAAGGTCCAATCCTGGAATGTTTCTTTTGTGACCTTTTCCATTCAATTAGACACTTAATGAATATTTTGTCAAAGTGATGATTTAAGTATTGCACTGGTGAGGTCACGCTACAAGTCCTGTGCCCAGTTCCGGGCCCCTCCAGAAAGACATTGAGGTGCTGGAGCATGTCCACAGAAGGACAATGGCATGGTGACAGGTCTAGAGAGTGAGTCCTATGAGAAGTGGCTGAGGGATCTGAGGATGTTTAGCCTGGAGAAAAGGAGGCTCAGGGAAGACAACTAATTGAACTCCCTACAACTACCTGGAAAGAGGTTGAGGCCAGGTGGGGCTTGGTCTTTTCTCCCAGTCAACAAGCAACTGGATGAGAGAACATGGACTCAAACTGTGTCAGGGGAGGTTCAGGTTCAACATCAGAAAAATTTCTTCACCGAAAGGGTGGCTAAGCTTTGGAATGGGTTGCCCAGGGAGGTGGTGGAGTTACCATCCCTGGGGGTGTGCAAGAAATGACTGGTTGTAGTACTTAGTGCTATGGTCTAGTTACCCAGGTGATGATCGGTCAAAGGTTGGACTTGAGGCTCTTGGAGGTCTTTTCCAATCTAAATGATTCTGTTGTTTCTGATAAAGACATTGAAGAGAAAAGTAGAGCGAAAACTGTCCTAGGTGATTGTGGACTTTGGAGCTGTAAAATTACACACCTGTTCTGTAACAAAAATGTTCCTAAGGTGTGATTTTTTTCTGTCTTTGACACTTTTTTAGACTGTTCAAAATTTCTAGACATAAGTGGATGAAAAACTAGAAGTGATTGTGAGATATGGCTTCCCATATGAAGTAAATCCAGTTTGAGATGATTCAAGATTTAAAGCTATAAGTTATTATAAAATAATAAGTTATTATTACCTTCGTAAGTGGGTATAATCTATATCTCTTCAATGATTTGATAGGTCTCCGTAGGAACAAAACAGCTAGGTAAATGTTTAAGTGGTGTGGTTGCTTTTTTTATTGAGCATAATGAGGGAGAAACAACTGGAATGACCACACCAAGCAGCTCAGTCTAGTTGTGGGATTTTCTAAAACATCTACAACATTCAGGAATCTGAGGGTATTGGTCTAGAGAGGAATGACAGTATTAAATCTTGCTTATAGAAATGAGCAGTGAGAAAAGGTAAATGAATGAAGGGGATTACAAGCTACCATTTGTTATTAGGGCTCTAGGTTTTTTAATTACTCATTGATTCCTTCAGATTATTTTGCTTTTAGAGGCCAGTGTTTATTGTGGTAGTATTCCCAGGATGCCCCAGTAGAGACTCACACTGTGAAAGCTCTGCACCCACACGCAACATAATGTTTGCATTACGTGTTAGAGATGATGTGCTTAGAGAGAACAAACCGAAGACACCGTGACAATGAGATCTTTTCACAGATTCCGCTCGGCATCTGCTTGGCCTTGCCAACATGAACCATACCAGGCTGAAAATCTTTGTGGTTTTGTTCACCAAATTGGATTTGTTTCTTTCACCACCTTTATCCAAGGATTCGTAGTTCAGACTGAAGTTTGGTCTTATGTGCCAATTACCAGGGAAAAATATACTGACTAGGAAGGATATGCTGCTTCTGGTTAAATGTCAGTGCTCTGTTTATGCCTTGGATCTGGGCAATCTGGCTCTCTATATCTTCAGAGGAAATGAAGGAATATCAGTGACAGCTTTAAGAGCATCTCTATTTAGAAAAGAACAGGAAGTTATTTTGGAACTTTTCGAGGGGACATGTGAAAAACGGTATTTCTTCAGATTTCGCTATGTCTCAAACAATATTTTAGGAGCAAAAACAGAGGAAGAGACTTGGTTTTGACTCATAAGGTTAGTTTGTTGAAGTCTTAGTACAGCCATCAGTCTTCTGAAGCCAGAGGGCTGTTTTTCTTAACATTCCACAATCATATTTATGTATAAAATTGTCAGCATTGAAAAAAGATAGAGTAAAGCAAATAACTTTTGCACTAAGCATTTTACTAGCTACAGCAGCATTTGAACACATTTATAACTAATTCCATGAAATACCACTAAAATACTTTTCAGTTGCCTACATGAGGCCTCTAAAAATAGTTGGTATTTTGATAACTTCTCTGTATTCTTCTTTAAATGTGGTGAATTATTATTGACTTTAAAAGCTGTTTTTTTTGTCCTGTAAGATGAAAAGTCAGAGAAGTAAGGAAAGAGCGCACGGGTGGTGTTTATGCCAGTGTCTTAGCTTTGGCTTTATCGAAGAGCAATGCCTTTATACCCACAGCAAAGTGTGAGCAGCTGCAGCTCCATCTCTTAAATTTCAGGCCTGAAATACTGGGGGCACCTTTCAAAGTGTTTCCTTGTTCACTCAGGTGCTCACTGATCTCAGTGTATCCAACAACTATAGGAAGAGTCTCAAGGTCTTCAGGATTATCAACAGTAGAATAAAACAGGGAGCAGAATCATCTCTCTATGTTATATTCTCTGCTATTGCTGTGACTGAAGGCACTGGCAATGTTCTGCATATTTCATTTGTTTTTCACGGTATTTTGTGACATTTGAGGTTTTCAGCAAGGGTTTAATGCTGTTCTATGCTGTTGAGAATTTCCTCTGACAGCACTGAGTAAATGTTCTTTCTGGTCTGATCTATTGCCCCATGGATGTAATGTGTCCTGAGAGAAAACCAATTGGTACCAACAACTAAAATTAGTTGGGAAGATCTTCTTTCATTACCATATTAATTACTGCAGCTGCTAGTTTCAGCTTCTGGTTTTCGTCACAGTTCAAAAATTAAGGATTGCATCTGCAGGTGAACAGAAATCAGCAAGCTGGATTTTGTAATCCTGAAACAGCTCTATGCTCCATCAGATCAAATTTCAAACCTACAAAGACTTAACCAGAGGAATATTGTAAGTGTGGGGAAAAGAGCGGAATAATTCCTGGCATCCCTAGGATAAGCTTGAACACCACAACCTCCAGTGTTTACAGAGCTGCCACTGAAGATTACTGGGAAGTGTCACACAGCCGTGCATGGGAAGTGGTGGTTGACAGCCAACATCTCAGAGCCCTGCTTTACTGATGAGTTTGGCTTAACCCTAGGCCGGAGGGCTCTCCCCTCGATTAAGAACTAGTATTTAGCACTGCTGTGGAAAAGAGCTTTTTGGGGGTGTTTGATGTCAAGGGTGTTAGCTTTCAGTGCTTGGAGCTGGCAGCTTTTCCAGCTCCGGAGAGCTGCGGATCAGTTTGCATTGCTGTATGCATTTGTAACTTCCAGACATTGACCTTACAGGATGAAATTGCCCTTCCCTGTTCTTTGCAGTTACTGGTTTGCCCATGAACTATAAAAAGTGAACTGTGGGGAAAACGAAGGAGGGCTTTGTGTTTGCTTGTTCTCTTAGAGTAGGCCGAGATTTTTCCTTATTGGCCTGGAGAATTTTAGCAGTTGTTACGACTGCTGTGGCCCCAGTGACGTACAGTCACAGCTTCTGGCATTGCCAAAAATTAGTCAGTTTGAAGTAGGGTAATGTCTGTGTATCAAAACTGTAACAGTAATTTTATTAACATTTTCTTGGCAGTCACTTTTTGAAACATCCTCTGAGGAGTAACTTCATTGTACAGACTAGCAAAGAGGATATGTAGCTTCAAGATTGACTGAACCAACCAAAATTTGAATTTTCTTCTCTCTTTCCAGTGACTCTCTACAATATTTTACCAATGCAATTTTTATTAAGACTACACTTATGTATCCAGCTTCTTATTTGCAGAGTTTATGAGTGAGAAGAAGGTGGTTTTCCAGAGGTGTCCAGAAACTTTGCTGCTCGGCCAGCCTGTTCCTCTCCTTTAGAGCAGCCACTAGGAAATGTACACTCAGTCAGATCATGAATGCTTCTTCCAGAGATTTACCTGAAGAAAGAACAGGTCCTTTGGCTCATCTTTCCATTGAAAAAATGGAAGAAATTTGTTCTTTTTAGAGCTATTCCACACATTTGTGATGGAAAATCAAATGAATGAATGTAGTCTAACTTTCCTGTTAGAGTTTCTTACAGACAAGCTTAGATTTTTCCTTTATTTTAGATTTTTCAAATATTCAAGTAGCTATTTTTATACAAGTTTTATTCTCCAGATTGCTTACCACAACTTGATACTTTTATGAGCTTCTAGGATTTTTAATTAATGCTCATTTGGCTAAGATGATTTTAAAGCCCAATACATGCTGTTGTTTCACTCCTGGAATACTTAGCTAAGGCTCTTTTAATTTTTTTTCAAGAGTAAGACAACATAGTGCTAAAAGTGCATTAGAATCTGTGATATGTAAGTGCCAGAGATATCCCTGTGTCTAACAGCAAAAATCTCTTTTACAGATGTTTCGAATAAAATGAGAGTATCTTCAGACCCCAGGGCTGATAATTCATGGCTTGTACCCTGAAGCGTGTTTGTGAGCCGTTTATGGCTCAGCCTGGGAGGGTGCTGTGAAATAACCGAGCTGCCAGTAACCAGGTGATGTTAGACAATGCGTTAGGTCTCTACTTTGATCTAGCAATGATTTATCTGGCCTGGAACTAACTCCATATGGGTCTTCTTATTAACCTGTTCAAAGGAACAGGGCTCGTCCAACCTTCTGTCTGTAGCCTGCCAGCAAAACGATGGGGGAAAGCACTCGCTCACAAAAGGGTGGGTGTAGTGTCAGCTGCTCCTGTGGCTCGGCTGAGTGTAACGAAACTCTGGCGTGACGTTCCTTTCCCACACAGATCTGGTGATTCCCGTGAGTCTGAAGCTGCAGGTCTGAATGGTCCTAGGCAGGAGCAGGTTGATTGACAACAGATTTCTCCTCTGAAATTTTCAGCTGGACCAGTCTTGGGCTTATTGGACAGAGGATCAGCCTGTGCCTTACGTTTAGGTTTAGTTTTTTCTTTGGGGCTACTAATGTGGCTTCTTGGCTAATGTCCTTCCAAGGTTTGCCCCACAATATTTTGATTAGGTTCTAACCAGATCGGTTTCCCAGATGCAAACAGAAAGGACACCTTGTGTCAGGTTGTGCCCCATGGAAAAATATAAAGTCCTTTAAAACATTGTAAATTCCTTCCTTTGGAAGCCAAAATAGGCTTTTTATTTTTTTTTCCCCCTTACCAATTCTTGTCTTGTATTCATCTAATACAAAAGCTTATCCTTTGCAGGGAATAAATATTTGTAGGAGAGACTTAAAAAACATTAATATTGAACATACAAATCCGCAAGTCCACATGTGACATCCTGTCACATTTCTGCACTAAAGAATGTGAAGACCCCTGTTCTGTGGGCGGGAAGTTCCTTGGGGTTTTGCCCTGCTTCAGATGTGTGCATTTCCATTCCTGTAATCCTGTTAAGCTGTCCTACCTTCCCACCCCATATTCATCATCTCTCTAGAAACTCTAGCCCAATTTGTAGTACCAAGTCTTGGGGGTTTTTTGTGACATTTAATACCTTTAAAAAATTCTAGCTCAGTCTGAGTTTCGTCAAGTATCACTTTATCCTTGAGTGATCTCTATCATGAACACTAAGGTGCATCTGTCTTTTCTAATTGAGCCTTTTCCTTATCCTCAACTTTGAGGTATTATTTTCTCTGACTTCAAGTTTTCATGGATATTCTGGTATTTTCTTTGACAAAACAATGCAGAAAGCTTAGTTAAGGTAATGAAATCTGCTATGTAGAAAGAAAAACCTTGAAAAAACAATGTCCTTGGTAAGTCAGAAGGAAGTGGCACACTGTATCTCCTACCCCTCTGCTGCTGTGCTGTTTTCAATGTTAACATCAGAACTCAGTCTGATGCATTTAGCAAATAGCTATTTTGCCCTTAAAGTTTGTCATTTTAAAAATAGCACTCCCAGCCTCTTGTAAGTAAGCAATTGCAAATACATAGTACAAATAAATTCCCTGCAGATCCTTTTTCATCTCAGACGTTAACCAAAGAGAAACCAGGTCAAACATCTTCAACGCTAAGAAAGTCAACCCAGGGACAACAGACAGGAGCTGGACTCTGCACTGGTGGGTATTTACCCTGACACTCTGTTTCGAGCAGTGGCTTGACAATAATAGAGGCCAAATTAGAAGCTGTGCTAGGTACTTTCCACGGTTAATTACTCCTAGTGCTTAACTGACATCATGTTGAAAAGCTTTGTTTTGTTTAATTTTCCTAGAACTGTAATATAAAAACATCCCTTTCTCAAATTAACTGTTTGCATATTGGGGAGTACCTCACTGTTGCTTCCTTCATTATTATGAACTTTTATATTTTGAAAGGCTTTTTAAAACACTTGGCCAGAGAACAACAAATATAATTCTTTGATTTTTCTTTCTTCATTTTTTTCACATTACTTTTTAGAACACCTCCTCTGGTTTCTCCTTGAGTTGTCAAATTTTATTTGAAATACTGTACCATAGTTATGGTCTTGTCAATACTTTGCAGAATGGAACAGCTACTTTTCGTGGCCTTCGTGAAATGCTTCTCTGCCTTCATTACAGAATTACTTTTGCTCTGTACTCATGTTCTCGACTCATTTTATTTGTGGTTTACTGTAGCCTCAGCTACGTTTCTGCAGCGGTGCTGTGTAAACAGTCTCATTTTTATATTTACTACTTTAATTCTTCTTTCTCAGGCGTACCATGTTTTTGGTTAAATTTCATGGCATTTCTTTGATAAGGGGCTGTAACTATGTCCTTGAGAATCTTTAAGGCATTTCCAGCATCCACAAATTGTTTCTGCTTTCAACCGTATCACTACATAAAATTCAGAATATAATTCAAAACCTATGACAGATCTCCCATTTCATCTCCCACCTTTCCAGGCTAAAAGTAACTAGTAATAACTATTTTATGAACTTGTTGTTTTCTTATTATTGTCACTTGGTTGTGCAGGCAGTTAATATTAACTTCACCTAAATGATATGTCCTTAATTTTCCTATGTAAATATCAAGTGCCAGAAGCTTTACTGAAGACAAGATGCATAAGTTAAACTTCTTCCCCCTAGCCTGATAGCCCTGTGTATTGGGTTTGTGTGGCAAGGTGTTGGTGGCTGGGAAGGGCTAAGGGGGTGGCTTCTGTGAGAAGCAGCCCCCATGTCCAGCAGAGCCGATGTCACCCAGCTCCAAGATTCACCCAGCTCCAAGATTCACCCACCCCTGCCAAGGCTGAGCCCATCAGCAGTGGCAGTAGTGCCTCTGGGAAAACAGAGTTAAGGGGAAAATAAGTTATTGTGCAGAAGTAATTGTGGCCAGAGAACAGAGGAGGGAGAATACATGAGAGGAACAAGCCCGCAGATCCCAAGGTCAGTGCAGAAGGAGGGGCAGGAGGTGTTCCAGGTGCCAGAGCAGAGATTCCCCTGCAGCCCGTGGTATAGCCCAAGGTGAGGCAGCTGTGTCCCTGCAGTCCAGGGAGGTCCTTGGGGAAGCAGAGATCCATGTGCAGCTCGTGATGGACCCACACCAGAACAGGAAGATGTCTGAAAGAGGCTGTGACCTCATGGGAAGTCTGCACTGGAGAAGGCTCCTGGCTGGAACAGCTTTAGTGGGCTCCTGGTCAAGCCAAAGTCAATTCCCCTCACCCTATCAGTGAAGTAAATTTCATTATTGTGACATCATGTGCTTTAGAAAATCCATCTTTATATTTATTCTCATGTTAATATAGTGTCCTAGCTATAAAAGAATTGTTTCATATTTTTTCCACTTTCAGATATCAGGGTTTGATATTCAGTTCTCTAGTGACTGATGTATTTTTATTTCTTTTTGTGTAAAGGTAGGTACTTTTTCACTCTGGAATGTATCTAACCTTCCTTGAGCTCTTGCAGGAAACCATTAATGATTTGGAGGTTGTTTGGCATGTTTTTGACATTTATTCAGACACTTCATATTTGTCTGTATATCTGTTAACCGAATTATTTTTAGCAGTTTCAGTTATGCAGTCTGGGCAAGACAAACACTGACCTTACTGGTCTGTTTCTCCTTAAAACCTCGGTCTCCCTTGATTTCTTGTCATGAAGCTGTGTCAGTGGAGGTTTAGGTTAGACATCAGGAAAAGGTTCTTCACCCAGAGTGGCTGGGCACTGGAACAGGCTCCCCAGGGAAGTGGTCACAGCACCAAACCTGACAGAGCTCAAGGAGCGTTTGGACAATGGTCTCAGACACATGGTGTGACTCTTGGTTCTGCAGTTTTTAGTGTCTTGGGGTGTCTTGTGCACAGCCAGGAGTTGGACTTCAATGATCCTTGTTGGTCCCTCCAAACTCAGGATGTTCTATGATACTGTGATTCTTTCCTGATAAGCACAGTTACAAAAACCTTGTTTAGATTTTCTGCTGAGACTATATCTGTTTTGAACCCGTCTTTTACACTTTGATTGTCTAGTAGCCCTAGAGATGCTCTTGTCCGGCTTTCTACTTCTATGAAGGAGTAGTTTCTATTTGCTTTTATGCCTTTAGCAACATTTTCCTCAATTTTTTTTTCTTACTTCAATTTTTCTTTGAGTTCTTTTCTCCTTCTTTATTTAGACATGACTCAAAAGACCATCTTATTTCTAGAAGCTTCTCTAACTTCGTACTTCAGCCCTGCAGGCAATCTAGTCTTAGTTTGTGTTTCAGGAATGGTTGGTTATATTTTCAGCCTTTAGAATGATGTATTCAAACCGTCTCTGTCATAGCTCCAAGTTTTGCATCTTTTGGGTTTCATGTATTGTCTAAAAATAACTTTTCTTTAAATTTTGTTTTTATGTGATGTCTCTTTTGAGATAAACCACTTCATTAAGGCTTTGGGGGAGAGGACGTTGTATTTTTTTAATATGCTGAGTAAGTGAATGGATGTGTGAAAACCAAGCCTAACTAATATAGCTGTGGGTTTGGTTTTGGTGGAGTTCTGTTTGTTTGGGTTTTATTTGGTTTGATTTTGTTTAGATTCTAGGGGTTTGCTGTTGCTGCTTTGTTTTACTTTTTCTTTTCTAAGTTTCCTGCTCTTGTTCAAGTCTGGCCAAAGTATTTTCCTGTTTGAGTTTTCCCATCCTTCTCTTCTATTCTATTCTATTCTATTCTATTCTATTCTATTCTATTCTATTCTATTCTATTCTATTCTATTCTATTCTATTCTGTTCTATTCTTTAAAGGTACACAGGCCTTATGACTTATTTTGTCAGTTTTGCACTATGATTTCACCTTCTCTCTGCTTTTCCACTAAGTGGTAAATTCAGGGCGTGACATCAGGGAGTTCTTTAGTGTTCTATGTAGTAACTTGCATATTGAACCAGAACCTCCAGAACCTCTCTCTTGCTGTTCTCTGGATTATGGCCTGTCACTGTACCATAACTGTGGTCTTGTCCCTGGATTTGCTGTTAAGGTGCTGTATAAAACTGCACATATTTTCCTCATAGTCAGAAAAGTCACCAGAAGGCTTTCTAGCATCAAAACTCTTGTCATCGATATTCTCGGTGACTGAATCCTTCACCTGTATAACTCACCTTTCCTTGCTCTGTGAAGGGTAAGAGTATTGCAGGGCAGTATGTGGCCATTGTGTGGAGGAGCCATCACCACAAATGGGGCTGGGGACATCATGGTCTTCTGAGACTTCTCTTTTGCATCATGAGTATTGTGAGCCTGGGATGAAATCACTCCATGGCATCTCCAGACAGCATTCTTCCTTTTGCTCATAAACTCTACAAATAGGAAGCTGCATAGACAAACGTAATTTTGATAAAAATGGTATTGGTAGAGTGTCCTATAGAGTCACTTGAGAGAGAGAAACCACTTAAAATCTTGGTTGGCTCAGTAAATCTTAGACCTGCACATCCCCCTCACTGCAGAGGAACTTTAGTGTGTCAGTAGTTCTCAGACAGGCAAGGTGAGTGTGAGGAACATCAGTTCCACTGAGGTGAATGTGAATTAAGTGCTCAGCCTGTTCAGGCGCTGAGCAAATCCCACCAGCTACAGTTTTGGGACTCTAAATACCTTTGAAAATCAGATCCATCAGATTTGCAATGCGCTCTACACAGATGAATGAGCTGTTGTTTTGGGAAAGGCTGGTGCATGAGTTATACAAGTGGGAGACTTGATGTACAAATGATTTTTGGCATAAGAGAACTAGAACTATGTTAGGCAATCCAAGAGGTCCTGATTCCCACATCAATTTCTGAACAGTTCTTTTCTTCTGTTGTTTTTTCTAAACACAGTGACCTGTAATAGATTTTATTTCTGTTTCAGTGCCCTCTGGTGTTTGTATTTTCTTTTGTTTAGTTCTGATTTCTTCTTCCTTTTTCTGGCATACTTATGCACTGAGATATCTTTCAGCTCAGTCCCTTTATCCCCTACACTGTTCTCTCTGACAGGTCCCATTTAACAATACTAGTCTGTCCTTCTCTCAAAAGTGCTTGCAATGTCCTTGGTTTGTGTTATTTATTTCTCTCTGTCTTCTTTTCATTTCTTCCTTTTTTTTTTTTATAAACTAAAAATCTGGGGTTTATTATTCCTTGGACCACGCACCTGCAGTGGTTTCCATGGCAACAAGATTCTGCAGCCCCCAGCTGTTTCATTCCTCATTCTTATTAGCAGTTTGCTGGATGCTGGTAAAAATGCTGTGGGTTTGGAGAGGCAACCTTGCAGCTGAGAGCACGAGCATTTAATTACTTTGAAGCTGCTTGTCTGGTTGTAGGTCCAGTCACTTTGCCTGGGCTGAGAACACAAGTCAGCTATGACTGTTTAGCAATCTCATCTCATTAGCTGTGCTTCCTTGTAATCTTTGCATATCTACCTTATGCTTAAGTTGATAGCTCATACTCAATCCAATTATTTCTTATGATCTAAGCACGTTCAGATTGCTCTCATTTTTCCTGTGTCTTTCAGGAAACCCGAAAAATAACTGCGTTCCTTTAAATGAAATGTTTAAAAAGCTTACTGTAGACAACCAGAAGCTGGGCTGTCAAACCTCCTAAGTACTGTCACAAAAATACCTCCATCATGTCCCTGAAAGTAAAGTCCTTACTACTTTGCGATGGGGTCTCGAGCAGAGATCATATTGAAAGAATTATAATGATCTTTCCATCTGCAAATCTGTCTTAGTTTTATGCCCCTCATCACAGTGGAATTTGAATGTCTAATGAAGAGAAATGGTCGGTGAGGATTCAAGGAGAAAATCAATCTCATTTTACTTAGGTCTTACCTAGCTTCTGCTAATAAAAGTGTAGTGAGTTAACACCTGTTGTATTATTGCCAATAAAAGTGGTGCTGTTGTAAGGAGACTGGCTTCATATTTGTTTTAATATTCCCACGAAACAAAATGCAGAATAAATACTATGAAAAAATAGAAATAACCTATTCTGGTTTTTTGTAACTGATTTTGTCGCCTCATAAAATTATATATATATAAAATAATGGGTTAAGCAAAGATAAAAATACACAGTCTGAAGTACCAGTAACATGAAAGATAGGGTTTAGCTAAAAGACGAATACTTTTGACAGTCAAAGAAAAAAGAAAAAACCCCTCACACATTAAACCCCTGGCGTCAGACTTTGAAGAATCAAGTTATAAGAGAAAGCAACAGAGAGGAACTGTCTGTGAAAATGGGAATTTTAAGATGGCCAAGCAGAAGTTTTTTTTGAAATCCAGACAGGTGCTGGATAAAGCCAACTAGCTGAGCCACATTTGTATCTGGTTCATGAAATACAAATTTATTGAAATAAAAACGTCATTGAAAGGTGTTATTTTGATAACTCTTTCAAGCAAGCTTTTAACATAGTTTAAAGATGAATGTAATCTTTATTTATAAATTACTTTACTGAAAGAATTATTTTGGCTGCTTTTATATCAACATTAAATTGCAAGAATTATTCAAGTGTGATGTCATCAATGATATAAACAACTTTATTGAATTTTGTTAGGGTTTTTTTCCTTTAGAATTTCTCTTATGCTTAGCTCCACACTGTTATTTGAAACAGAGCAGAAATTCAGTGTCCTGATTTTAGATATATTTATGAATTTGTAGATTTTTTAATTTTTTCTTCTAATTTGTTAAATAGGCCAATTTATTTAGTATTTTACATGAAGAAAGTATATTCTGTGTACTCTAAAAAACAAAAACTGGAGGAAAACTGAAGGATCAATTACTTGCATTCTTAATGTGAAGGGAAGATTTAGTAAAATTGTTGATATTTTCCAGTTTGCTTTTCTCTACATGTTGGAATAATGATATGATTTTGAATGAAGGATTGTTCCTGTCCTCTTTTTAGTGAGATTCATAACGCCTTTTAACACAGTAAAATGGGTCTTGTTTTTTAGGCTAAAATAATTAAATGACTAGAATAATTAAATAATTATATATCAGATAAAGTGTTCTCTAGTATTGCCCATGTATTTTGTTTTATATTCATCATGCCTTGGGCTTTCTGTTGAAAAAACCCCATCTTTGCTTCCATTGACTCCTGCAGATAAGCCTTGGCACTTCTGAACATTCAGTGTGTTGTTAGTTGCTATTTATAGTAACGTACATTTCTGTATTCCTACCAACACGGAAACAAAAGGCTGGAACTGGCTGAAACGTGGGTGTGGGTAGCAGGTTCAGCATCACTCAATTTGTACAGATGCCTTAAAAGTGTGCAAGGGCAAATCTCACTCCCGGTTCCAACTCACGAGTTTTCACTGAGCAAATAGGAAAAAGGTGCTGCTCTCTTCTAACTCCAGCATGGGATATGCAGGTGAAGCTGGATTCTCCTCTCATGCTGCCTGGTGACCTGTAAAAAGATCCAGCACCTCAAGCACAGAATAACTGAGGGGTCTTATGGGTTTGGGGGTTTATTTTCCACCCCAGAGACTGTTCTGTAGTCACGCCTCTTCAAGTGAATTCTTGTCTATGTCTGTGTTCTGAACAGGTGTTAATGAAGATATCCTATGAACCTTTTAGTGGAGAGGAGTTTAAAAAACCCCCTTGAAACTGTCTACAGAATATGGGCAATATAGGAGTTTTATGGGTCTTGGGCATGCAACAGATATTTTATTGATTGGAAGTCTTTATTCTGTGTTTTGTATGTGTACAAATATACACACCTTACTATAGAATTGGTGATCAATAAGCACAAGTCACAGCTTCCCTGTGGAGTGCTGAGAGACCTGCATTGCTCTACATAAGCCTGCAATGACCCTGGGGGGAGGTTCCTCTGCAAAGCTGAGTGTCTAGGTAGGTTTAGTGTTTGTTCTGAACATTTGGGTCAGGTTCATAGAATCATTGAATAGTTTGGGTTGGAAGGGACCTTGGAAGGTCACCTAGTGCAAGCCTCCTGCAGTAAGCAGGGACATCTTCAACCAGATCAGGTCATTCAGAGTCCCATGTCCAAGAGACCTTGGACACTTGCAGGGAAGTGGTACACTTCCACCATCTCCCTGGGCAGCCTGTGCCAGTGTCTCACCCACCCCACTGTAAAAAATATATTCCTTATATCTGTTCTATACCTACCCTCCTACAGTTTAACACCATTACCCCCTGTCCTATCACTACGGACTCTATTGAAATAAAGTCTGCCCCTGTCTTATCGGCCCCCTTTGAGTGCTGAAGGGCTACTGCAGCCAGGGCTGAGCACATGAACACAGCAAGGCCCAGAGCTCTGCAGCCAATGATGGGTGTCCAGGACCCCAGGAAGAGTGATCACAGGCTAGAGCAGGAAAAGAGTGAATTTTAAGTCTGGATCTGTGTTTCCCAGGTCTGCATTGCTACTCCTGCGAATTTCGGTTTGAGTGGAAAGTCAGAGCTGTGTGCTGTTCTAAATAAATGGAGCTATCTGCTTTTTGAGTCATTATTTAATCACTGAAATTAATTTTGTTTTCAGAAAGGTGCAGTGTGTGACTTGGGTTAAACAATATCTGCTCCCATTCACTAAAACTTCCTCTGCTTCAACATCTTATTTTTTTTTAAGGATTGTCCAGTAGAGTGGACACAAGATATGGACAAGTAATTAATTAATTATTCTAAAATGAATTCTAATTCTTGCTTTATAAAGGAGAAGTTCTGCAGTTTTTAGTGTCTTACTCTATTTCAGCCCCAGTGCACTCAGAACAGTATAGCTGGAATGTATTGAAAACCATTTAGTTAATGATCCAGAACATTTTTCAGGCCAAAATGAACTTGCTAATTGTGGAAAGTGGTGATTTATGTATATATTCCTATGTGAGTACAGTGATTTATCTATCTGTGCAAGTCCACACAGTATGATAAATACAGGATTCAAAAGTTAAGTACTTGCAAGAAAAATAAATGGTACCTGTATTGACTATCCCTTTTTGCAGCCACAAAATCCATAAACATTGGATTAGATTACAGCGGTAGGGAGGGTGGGAATACCATCTAATTCTTTTTTTGTTTTTCTTTTTCCTTGTCTGTCAGGTTGCAAAGAGTCACAGCAGACACAGAAGATGAGTGTGGATTGACCATTCACAAACACTGCCTTCTCCCCAGCTGCCCCCTGCAATTGCTCTTGGTGACTGAACTACCTCTTCCAGGTGGCAAATAGACTTTTCGTGGCAAAGAAGTCACAGTTCAGCATTTGGCTTCTTACTGGTGAATTTTTTTTGATGAATGAAAAGGGATCCTATCTATGGCACTTGCAGAATTCAGACCATCTGATGGGAATGAGAGAAATAATAGTTTTAAGCTGACAAGGTAGGCTCTGAAATAGTCAAGCTATTGCTTTATGTGAATGTACTTCTACTGATTTTTTTTTCTTAAATGTGTATACTATAAAGAATATTGCAAGAAGGATTTGGATCCTCACATGAGACGAGAACAGCTGTTGTTAGAGGTGAGAGCAGCTAAGAAAGGCCACTGGCATCTTCTGGGATCTTTGTGACTGTCTTATGCAGCAGTGTCTTGTGCCTGCACTCTGAATTGGCCTGGGCTACAAAAGTTTTTTGTGGCTTTTAAAAAATTTTGATGCCATCAGTGTCCCCTGCTGTGTGTGCAGAGCATCAGACTCACTTGCCAAGGGGAGAAGGATGCTGTGTATCCAATGTGCACACTTCACACAGTAAGGAGACGTCGCGTGGCCAAGGTGCTGATGGGTCTTGTCCCAGGCAGACCAAGACAGAACCAGCAAATCCCACTAAAACTAAAAAAGAAATCCCTAAGGACTCACTGAGCACTGTGGAATAGTTGCCATATGCTTGATGTGTGAGGAACAAAAGCAATTACAAGTCAACTGGTTTAACTGGTTTGGTGAAATAGAAAGGAGGTGCTGGGTAGCATGCCAAGGGGCTGCCAGCGACGCCTGCACAACTGGGGGTGAGAGGAAGTGACTTCAGCTGGCCACAGCTGTCACCCTGAAATGACACTCCATCCTTTGTCTCCCTTCTGCCTGACGCCTCAGCACAATGGGTAGTTTGGCTTTGTGCCTCTTTGATTCTAAAGCACTTTCAAAATACTTCTAGTGGGGCTGCAAATATTAAAGAAGATTGCTGTGTAGTGAACGTCCAGGCTCACAGAGGCTCTCCTGGCAGAAACAAGAGATTTCCATGACTTAGCACTCTCTTAAACCTCTCCCCAGTCTTGGTTAAAACAAAAGTTTATTTGTATTCACAAAACCTTTTCAGACTTACTGGGAAAACTCACCTGTTCCAATAGATAAGAGCGCTGCATTGAGCAGGTGACACTCAGTTCCAGACTTGGATGAGGATTAGATTTATAAAAGTATGTGCTGTCTTGACAGGAGTGCGTTTAAAACCAGAGCTTTTAATATCTGAGGCTAGAGCCTGCCTGTCCCCAGGCACAGGGCTATGCCCCATGCAGGGAATAACCCGGCTCAGCTCTCTGGATACAGAGCTAGCAGCTATGTTTCTCATCAGATTGCTGCAGCTGTGATTTACATGGATTTGGACAGGTTGTTAGGGGAGTCGAGAACGGTCATGAGAAACGTGTTTAGTTTAACAAACTAGTTAGAAGTGCTGATGCTTCTGGAAAGAAATTTCCTTTATATTGTCCGTTGAACACCTAGTGAGATCCAGGGTAACAGCTACCCTTGTGAAAGAGAAGATGAAATAAAAGATGATTTTATTACCTGAGAAACAGCTTTACTTCAGTCTTACCTTTCCATAGCGGCATATAAACCGTCTGTGTGTCTTGGCACCAGAAACATATTAACAATGAATAGTTTTTGTTGTGGTGGTTTTTTTGCGAGACCATCTGTGCAATGAAATGCAGATCTGCTGGAATGCTTACGTTGTGGAAAACAGAGCTGGAAATGGAGTTGAACTTTACAAACAGTTTGGGTTAATCTACATATAGCAATTACTTTTGTTGTCAACAGTTTAGATTTACCAGTTCAGAAAGGTTTAAGAGAATTGGACTTCTTTTGAAATGAAGTGTAAGATACATGTAAATGAGCCTGTGCTGCCTTAAAAGTCCTGCCACTTAAGACAGGCTTGCAGGGACTTCTTATTAACTACCTTGGTGTGGCTGTGGCAGGTGGTCCCAGCAGAGCCTGAAGGTCCATTCCACGTTTATGCACAAATACATTGTCTGCTGGTGTCTGTACCACAGTGACAGAGAAGGGAAGTCAGTCCCGAGGATTCTTTTGAAGGAGGAAAAAAGTTTCAATAGGAGATGTGCACCAGTCACGTACCATTTACTTCTTATTAGTATTTACTAGTGACAGCAGCGAGTGTGCTTGGCTGATAAACAAAGTCAGGAGGAGCAGAGTGGGACAACGCCTCAATAAAATCAGGGTGGGAATGAATGGGCTCATTGAAATTAAAAGGCACGGTGACTTAATCTGTGACTCAAGTTTTAAAATGCATTTAATAGCTGCTATGCACACTGCTTTCTAGTAAAAGGTCAGCATGACTTTAGCACGAATGAGATAGCAAATTTTGCACTGTTTATGTTTTAAATGCCCAATACATGCGTAATAATAAAATCTCTCAGACTTCTGACACCATTCCAAACTACCGTCGAGTCTGCCTCAAAACTATCCCTGATATTTCTGTAAGGTGGACCAGGCACGGACATACCTAAGTAATGATTCTCTTGAAAGAGAAGAAGTGAAAGTCTATTCCCTATAAAGTGAACCCAGTGGTAAAGTATACAGCAAGAACTTGATTTATTCTTGCATTCAACATTTGTCTTAAGTGCAGTGCAAATGAAATGAGGCAAGGGACCTTTGTAAGCTCAAGTTGCCATCTGTAGTAAGAAAAAGAATCTTATGCTGGAACTAATTACATGACTTTAGGGATCTTACAAAAGGAATATCCAGAGGATCCTCTTGGTGATCCATTCTTTCTCACAAATCAAAGTAGGTGAAGAAAAGAAAATCCTGGAGCTCAGCCAGCAGTTATGTGAATGATTTAAAACTAAAGGTCTTGTTTCTGAAAAATGGCAGTACCCTGGTCTGGTGCTTCAGCCAAAAATGGTTGTAAAATTGAAATTGTTCATCTTCCCTTGAGGGCACTAATTCTGTCAGCCAGCAACTATCCGGGACAGCCACAAGTGTCTTAAAACAGCAGCTTGAAAGGAGACAAAGTGAGTGTTAGACAAACTCAGTCTTCCATGAATAAGTTGAACAAAGAATCATTTGGCTGGAAATTCTTGTTTCCAGGGCCAAGGTGTTTCATGCAATGAAGTCGAGCAAGGCAGCACTGTTTTCTTCTACCTAGTCAGAATATGTATTTGCTATGGTAATAATAAATATGTAATATATATAAAACTCTTTGATTTTTCAAGTTTTTAATAACACATTTTGTCACATAAAATGTCCGGTTTTTCACCAGATGAAGTGTTCCTAGTTTCTGCCCTGGTGGAAAAGGCAAGCTTGGTGGAAAAGATAAGCTTGGTCCTTGGGTGCTGGATAAAGATAGCAGAGAGTAGGATGAGAAGGTAATTTTCATCTAGCATTGCTGAGTCAGTAGATTTGTCATTTAAGTCTTCACAAATACAATAAAATTACTGAGAACTTGGAACTGATTCGTAGCTGTCTTATGGTGAGAAGCTTAAGCAGATGAAAGTTCTGCAAAAGAAGACTGTGATGTGTTTTGGTAGTTGGGGATAAGACTCTCCTAAGTGGAGCAAATGGAGGACTGAAAAGGTTTTATTCTTACAGGTAGGTGTAGAGCTATCAATACGTCAAAGCCTTTGGCTTAGAGATATTTTTTTTTTAACAGTAGATATAATTAACCACTTGAACAAATATTTTTTTTAAAAGTGATTTCTTTAACAGTTTACTATTTTTATTGGTATTTTCTCTCAGATGACAAACCTTTAGTAAAACTCATGTAAAATTTCTGCAGTAAATGCATGGAGTAACATCTTGTCAGGTGAGCTGCTCTCCAAAATTCTATCCTTTGGATCCTAACTAATTTAGTCTCATCTTAGACTCAGTGCCCTTCTTCACACAGGTGTAGATTAAGGCATGCAGTTACCATTCTACCCTAGCAGCTACTATTACTCACATGTAAAGTGAGTTAGAAGGTGTTCATTCTTCAGTATCTCTCCTATATTAATTTATATGGACAATTTTCAAGGCTACTTTTTGAATTATTTTGTCCACTTCCTATGATTTTATCAGCTGAAAAAAGCCTCATTGTACTTTCAGGTTATATTACCTGTACTTGTGTGATTTATTTACGTAATTGTTTCCATTTGGAGATTTCACTGCTCACTAAAATTGGGATGAGTTATTGCAGTTTTATAACTGAGAGAGATCAAGATTATAAGGTTTACTTTGAGACATGAGCTAAGACATGGAAAAAGATTATTACCACCATAACTTCAAGAAATGCATTGACTAATATTTAGTAGAAATAACCCTTTACTTTGATACTGCAGCAATCCTGTAGCATCAAAATAATACCATTTTGGCTGGCCATGGAGACCCCCATATAGGAGAGCTATTTAGAAAAGGTTTTACTGTCCCTTATGGCTGAATCCTATTCTGTTCTTCATAGCTGTGATTCTGCAGTCACCCAGTAAGACTGTCCTGGAGAAAAAATCCTACCTGTAACAGGGAAGTGGTTGTAAGCATTGTAAGCCAACCCCAAGAAATTGAAAAGGAAGGAATATTGTAAGTCCCGATGGCTCCTTCCATTTCCTATATTTGAGGTCCAGACACAGTGTGTAACGTGTGTCTCGTAAGTCACAAAAGCAATCATTGTTCCAGAGGTTAAGGAGACAAGAGAAAGGAGAAGAAAGATGTAATTGCTAGAGAGATGAAATGATTCACCTGCTCTGACACCTGACAGAGGAGGAATGCTGCCTTTCCCCTGCTCCCAAGGCAGGAGCACAGGCATGGAGCTAGCAGCACTATCCTGGCATCTGTCTGGGATTGAGAAACTTGACTGCTTTGCTTGGCATGTCTGGTTTACAACATTGGTGTCTATTTCTGTTAAAAAAGCTGTGTTGTAAACAGGACAGAGCTGTAATAATTATAAACATGTTGGGTAAAACTTTTAAAACTCATCTAGTTTATGTACACATGCCTACCCAGCAAGGCAGGAGCCTTGGAGGGAAGAGTACACAGGCAAGACACATAAAGATTGTTTCAAAGGAAAGAGAAAGAATCTATCAAGAAAACTGCTTTTTGTGGCATTCAGTGTGTGAATCTTGTAGGCAATGTTGTGTTTTCTAAAAGAATTAAAATTGCTGCTGGGTTTGTGTCAGAGAAGGCCCAGCAGGCTGAACCTGAGCTGGCTGCAGTGTGAGCTGGCTGGCAGCACAGCATCAGACCCATCTGCCTCAGCAGCAGAGCCTCCCACGGATCCCCTGGTCCAGCCCTTGTACCAGGCATCAACGTTACAATGATTTAGGCCTGGGTAAATTTCATAGGGACACCCTCTTTAGGGTAAAACTTATCTGGGGTAAGTCCTTATTGTTATATCAGTAAACATTACCAGGAATAAGATGCGGGTTTTTATCTGAAGTGGTCAATTTTGTGTCATTAACCATCTTTGCCTCTTGAATTATTTTGGATTTACAGTTTGCTGCAGAGTTGTGTTGTCATTTTCTCTGCTTTACCTTTCCTAAGTATTTAAATACTTGCTTGCAAAATTCAAAGACACCATGTACAGATAATCCCCCACTTTTCTCTTTGTTTAACTAGAAAATCCTAGAAATGAGAACTGGGAATTGTTGGCATGGCCTGTGTGCCAGCAGGAAAGGTGACCATCTGGAAAGCAACTTTGCAGCAAAGGACTTTGGAGTCTTCATGGATACGAGATTGAACATGAGCCAACACCAAAGGCAGCATAATGGTCCCCCTGGCTGCAGTCAGGAGTGCTGCTGGTGGGACAAGGGAGCTGACCCTCCCCTGGACTCAGCATTCATGTGGCAACACCCAAAGCCCTGTGTCCAGTTACAGGCTCTCCAGTACCAGGGAGAGAAGGACATAGTGCAGAGGGTGCGGTGAAGGGTGGACACATACCTGAAGAAACAGTGCAAGGAAGATGGAAACAGATTCTTTTCAGTAGGGCCCACTGGCAGAACAGGAGCCAAGAGACACAAACTGAAACATTTTTCTCAGTGAGGATGTCCTGAGCACTGGCACTGACAGGACAGATCTAGCAGAACAGACAATCGATCTTAGTCTGTGTTTTAACCTCTAACTAATTTTGTGATGGATCTTTGTTACTTGTGTGAACAATTTGTTCGTTTCTGAGGTGAGGAACATCTTCATGGTACCTTCAAAACTAGTTTTATGCTTTTAAAAACCTTAGCAGCATTAAAGAAGAGTAAGAAAGAAAAACATGGGGATTTTGCTTTTGGAAGTTTATTCTGTGGCTGGAAGGAAATTGTATTATCCATTTCATATGTGCTTAACCAAATCTGTATGAGCCTCCTGAAAATAAAGTAAAATGTCCCTTTTCTGATGAAAAGCACTTCACTAAAACCAGTTAGTGTGACTATTACGATTTTATTTGGATTCAAGCAAAGTCTTTTCATGCTAAAGAAATTTTCTTTGGCAGGATTTAAAAAAATGACAGAGGAGCTGGTGTTTAAAATGCAGCATCAGAGGAGATGAGAGTTTGGAAGGAAAAGCAATTGGTGTTTGCTTCCTTTTGGCTTGTCTAATGCTGTTGTGGTCTGCATAATTAATAACAATAATATGGGCTCCCTGGTAAAACGAATATATTCAATTTTGTGGATCAATAATAAACACTACATATACATATATCAGATGTATGATAGCATATCTGTGTAGGTATTATTTAGACTCAAGTGAATTAAATTCAAGGTCTTGGTTCTAGTAAGTTGCTTGATAAATTGAAGCTGTTAAAAAGCATCTTTTCAAATACTTTTAGAACCGTGAATGAGAAATACTGTAAGATCTCAGTATTTTTATTGTAGTAATTTCTATTTCATCTTTAAACCTTTGATTAGGATAGACTTGAAAAAATACTTATTCAATACTGTAGCAAATTAATTCCAATTTGCAGTTCATTTCAATTTATTTGCAAATGAGTATTCAATAATATCCGTTAATAAGTAACCTGCAAATTTCTGAAAAAACTGTTTTTAAGGACTTTGCAGGCAATAGTGAGCTTCTTTATTCTTAAGATGACATAATATTTAGAATCTTACTAGATATTTGATTTTCTCTCAGTTTTTTAAAAAGGAAAATAACGTTCTCGAATTCTATCTTCCTACAAACTTGCCCGTGCTACAGATATTAGGAAGCTTAGCTTATCATATCAATACCAATAGTCCAGGGATATAAAAAATTCAAAAGACTTATAATTGCGGTCTCTCCTCACCTGGCTGCCTAAATTGAATTTTGATCTGTTAAGCACAAAGTCTTAATACTGTTGTGTGTTTTTATTTTCAGAGCATTTGCTACCAGAACCTCCTGGGGAAGTTTTGTACTGCTCTAGAATGAAATGGCTTCCGCCTTACCCGATAACTGTAGCAAAGGTTGATCCTCAGACCTGAATCAACTGGAGAAGAAAAGGTAGAAATCTTAAACTTCTAAAATTGTAATAAATTACTAAAATACAGGAAGATTTACAGAAAAAGGAGAAAACATAAGAGGTATTTTCCCAAAATGTTAACTTACCAGGAATCTTAAATATTTCATGCTGAACACTCTGTGAGTAAAAAATTTACATTGCAAATAATGGCATTCTTCTATGACAGCTTGTACAAACTGAAAACTGCATTGTACTTGGTAATCTGGCATTAAAATAGTTCTTTATTATATCTTATACACACATCATTAAAGATTTAATTCTGTGATGGCAGAATACTGGCTATCCTCTTGTCTCATGTGTCCATTCAATGCTTAATTCTATCTCTGTTCTTTGAAAAATATCGAAGAATAAAACTAAACTCACTGATAAGGTGAGGATATGTTAATAAGCAATGGGCCGTGGAAGCTATTCCATAGGTTTACCTGTTTCAGAGGTAAGTTTAGTATGTTTATTTCTGACTTTAATTTTAAAAGGGAGGATACAAAACAAATAAAATGAGAAAGATTATTACTAACCAAGAAGTCTGCAACTACTGTAAAAGCCCACTCCAGAGCAATACTGTTGAATGTCCCCACATGGCTGAATCTCTTCTGCCTCTTGTCTATACATCACTATTTCTGTGGATGAGGAGAAGGGTGGCTGGGATCTTGGGGCTGGCAACAATCTATGGCTGCCAGTTCATGCACCTTCCCAAGTATGTGGTTGGGTTGGTTTTTTAAGGGGTGGTGGGATTGTTTTTTGTTCGTTTGTTTTGGGTTTTGTTTGTCTGGTTTGTTTTGTTGTTTTTTTTTTTTGTTTGTTTGTTTGTTTTTTAATGTCTTTGTGGAGCAAAACTAATGACTTATGGCTGCCAAAAGAGTCTGAAAATGAAAGCTCCTTATTTTTGGTGGGTGGTCTCAGAGTACACTTTTGTCTTCCTACACAAAAATGTGGATTGTGTATGTGTTGTTTGACCTGAACCTACCTGAAGATGACATAATGGAGAATGGCACACTTAACGGTGTTCAGTAGACGTGATGACAAATACGTGCACTCCTGCATCTGCCACAGACTGCACTGTGCCTGAAAAAAAATGAATTCTGAAAACTGTGAGAACAAAACAGTGCAAGCAAGCCCCATAGTTATAGAGGGATGCTGCAGAGCCCCAACAAGCTGCTCTTCCTCATCTGTCCCAGGCCAAGAGTCAACTTTCTGCAATATGTCTCAGCTCTGGACACTTATTTCTCAGGGCCCTGCATGTCCCATTCTTGCTTCATCTGGGCATTGCTGCTGTCTGGCTTTGGTCCTGCTTTTATTGTGGTCTAAAGTGGACTCAGGCGCATTTTCCAAATGTGTATTTTCAAGAGCATGTATTGGCATTGCAAAGTCCCAGAATGTGCAAAATTAACTTTCTTCTGCTCCATTCACTCTGGCACCTTTTCAGCTTTCCTCACAGAGTCCCTGGGGGAAGAAGTGCAAACTTACCTCTTGCCCTGGAAGTCGTGGTACGTGTTTTCATTAAGGTAGAGGGAGGTGGTGGGAATTCCAGAGGGTTTTTATAATTTAGTAACCTTCTAATAACCTCTGGCTGTGGGGAAATGCTTCAAAACTTGCATTTCTTAATAATAATGGCAGACAAATAACATGATTTTTGATCTGTATTACTTCTGAGATTATTATTTCTCCTATGAAATGCTATGATAATAGGAATGCTTTCTTCTTCTCATGATTATCATCTTCCTATAGTAATTTTTAGCAGCTATTGTTATTGCTTGTCATTTTATGTAAGAAAAAAAAATAATTTTGCTATCTTAGCTGCTATGTGATTGGGAAAAGTATGAGCTTCAGGAGCAAGCCATTTCCTTTGTCAGTTGTATGCACACAAATGCACAACATTCATCCTTGCTGTTGTCTTGAACAAAGAAATGATTTTTAATGAAAAAAATCTGCTGAAAACAAAGTCAGAAGAACACTGGAGAACAGCTATGGCTTATCCTTTCCTTGGCTGTAGACTTGCAGTTGCCTCGGGCCCCAAACTGCCATAACCAAGTCCCAAGCACTGCTTCAAAGGAGGTCACAAAGCCATTGGTAACACCAGCACAAAGTGTAGTTTTCAGTATAAACTCTCATAGACATAGCTGAATATTTTTATACAGTGTAGGCCTTTGTATTTATTCCATTTTCCTTGAGAATCTCAGCTTGACTGTTCTTCAATTCCAGCAGTGTCAGGGCAAAGTGAACCAAACCAATAAATGTCTCTCAGCTCAGTGGAGGAAGGGCAAGGCTCCAGGTTTCCATGTAGCATGTTTTGAAATCGCGGTGCCTGACTACGGCAATTTCAGGGTCATTGCCATTTCTTAATCCTCTTTGAAGACCTAATTTGGCATCATAGTTATTTTGATTTTGGGAAATCTCTTTTAGTACTTAATAATATGTACTACCTACACCAGTCTGATGGAAGGGAACAGCTGTGTTCTTCCTGGGATGAAGGCACACTCAACATATCCATGTTGATTCCACCTTTTGTATTTGTGATGCTGTTTGAGTTGAAATTAAAAAAAAGAAAAATCTGTTACTAAAGAAACCCCTTCAACAGTCAAAGAACCTGGCTTAAGCAGAGTGCCATTCCAATTCCCTTGACTTTAAGGAATTAAGCCCAGTTTAGTATTATTCCTCTATGTAGGTTATAGTAAAATAGGAAAGCAGTTGAAAGTATGATGTCATAGAATCATAGAATGGCTTGGGTTGGAGAGTACCTTAAATATGATCCCCTGCCCTGGACAGCTTCCTCTAGACCAGGTTTCAGAGCTCCATCCAGCCTGGCCTTGAACACTTCCGGGGATGGGGCATCCACAACTTATTTGGGCAACCCATTCTAGTGTCTCACCACCCTCACAGTTAAGATTTCTTCCTAATATCTAATCTAAACCTACTCTCAGTTTGAAGCCATTCCCTCTTGTCCTGTAACTACAGGCCCTTGTAGAGAGCCTTTATCCATCTTTCTTGTGGGCCCCTTCAGGTACTGGCAGGTAGAACTAGGTCACTCTGAAACTTTCTCTTTTCCAGGCTGA
>VZTA01029305.1:0-16330 GCA_013398855.1 Mohoua ochrocephala
GACTGTGAATTATGACAAAAGATGTCTGTCTTAGAAATCTAAAGTCCAAGACGTTTGAACCTGAATGTCAGGAATTACATAGATCATACCACTGAAAAGTGTTGCTATGCCTTAAAGAAAGCTCAAATTTTGATAAAGTAAATGAGCTAACTGTATTAAAACATACTACAGAAGCTGGTATTCCAACCCCTTTTTATTTTTTTTAATTAATAAAAAGAGCACCTTCAAATTCAATGGAAGATCAGAAAGGTAGCAGAAACAAAAAAAAAACCCTCTGACCTATTTTCAATTAACCCTGCAAAGAGCAAAGAACAATGCGGAAATTAAAATTATAGACATGATGCATGACCAGGTCTTGGACCATTTCTTCTGAAAATCCATCAAATCAAGTCTGTACTGGATGAATTGGTTGGAAAAGCACAGGGATTAATACTGTGCACTAGAAAAGGCAACATGACTTTTGTGGAAGGAAATCAAGATCCGATTTGAATTCTCTGAAGTAAAGATGCAAGTAGGTAAGAAGAACTGACCAATATAATACACTGGCTTTCTAGAAAGGTTTCAAACTTGGGAGAGATTAAATGGTCCCATCTCACACAGACAGTACTTTATCACTAAGTAACTCCAACAATTTCTGCTATTTAACATCTTGTACAGGCTTGAAAACAGTGGTTAGTGAGGTGAAAAAAGATGGAGTGAATACATGCAGACAATAAAAGTCAAAGCCTACTTCAAAGTGATGAAGGATCTCAAAATTGTTAAGGAACAGGCAGTAAAGTAGCAGACTAAATGTCTTTCTAACCACAAGGTAGCAGACAAGAAAAATATTCTTGTCCATGTAAACACAACACTAAATTCTGAACAGTCACTGCTCCAAGTGGTCTTGGAGTTAACTATAGAGAGTCCCTCACTAATGAGCAAAGAGGAAACATTCCTTCTTAGGAAAGAAATTAAAAATAATCCCACAAAACTTTATTGTTTAGAAATTTACAGTGCAAAGTGTCTGGAATAACAAGTGGAGTTCTGTCCCTTGCATCCTCAAATACCCCAAAAGTTTGAGAAAAAGTTCGATAAGGATGAACAAACTGCAGAATGGCTTCAATATAAGGAGAAATCTCATTTATAAACGATTTTATCATGTGATCACGTTCTATAACCAAAATATCAAATAGCATGAGAATGATAAAGAAATTGGCAAAAGAAATTGGCAAAAAGAAGTTGGCAGACAGATGATTTAAAATAAAGAACAATTTTATACAGGCATAATTCCATGTGAGGAACTCGTTGCCACAAGAGTCCAATGCCAAACTATAAATTATATATATGTCAATATATAAATTATAAGAAAAATCAGACTATTAAACTAAAAACAGGTCACTTAGTGACTATTCAAGACAGTCTAGCTTAAGAAGTTTCAAAAACCACTGATTGTCAGAAAATAAGTCAGTGATACATCTAAAAGAAAGTTGTTCCTATTCATCTACTCTTCTTTCACACTGCAAGACAGGCTATCTAGACAGCTATCAAACAAACAGAGCAGTCCTTAAATGATGCAAAAATTACAGCATTACTGAGCCAAGGCATTGAAATGAGATCCATGGACAGGAGGAGTTCCTCCCCCTCTTCCATGCCAGAACTTTCTACTTTCCAGACAAGCTGATACGTTGTTCAGAGCCAGGAAATATTCTTTGTTTCCGTGAGAAAATGATACATGCGAAGCCTTACCACACGATTCCCCCTCTGGACCGCCACCAGCACACGCTGATTTTGCGTTGTACAAGATCTACATGTGTAATTTATGTCACCCTCCATTTGCTGCACGCACAGATGTTAACGCAAGATGTATGACAGAGTTCACACATAAATAATGGAGGTTGCACAGAGGACAACCTGAAAGTTTCATCTTCCACTTCTTGATCAGACTTCTGATTTAAGTCTGTCTTTAAGCTACAAAAACCTGAATCAAATGTAGAAATTACTTTTAAAAAAATAATAAATAAAACCCCCAAAACAAACAAACAAAAATCCAAAAAAGCCGTTCTATTTGGCTGTACTAATGAAGTTTGTAGACTCATCAAAAGAAGTTTCAAGTATCTTGTGAAAACGTTTACTTAGGAACTTGCACAGCATAAAGAGGAAAGGACAGTTGCTCTGTATCTGCGATCCATCTTTACCAGCAAAGATGTTGAAATCAGTTGCCTGTTTTCTGCTCACACGCTGTACGTGCCAAGAACTACCCGCTGGAGGACCTTCTGCCCACATTGCAAATGGTGTGCTCTAATGGTGATGCTCCACTCTACAGCTTCAAGCTTGGTGTCTCCCCAAAAAGGAATCAAATTGAAGCACATCAGCAGGACCCTTCAGTAACACAAGACTTGAAACAGACAGAAGGCAAACCTGTATCAACGAGAACTCTTCCCGTACACAAAAGTGACAATGTAGATGCACCCAGCAAGTCTCATCTTAGTGCTGTACACCAACAGCTGTAACAAGTACAAGGAGACACCTCCAAACTCTCCAAGTTTCTCCCCACACGACTCAAGGGCACACAAAAGTACAAGTGAGAACTCATACAGCTGCAGAACTGTACCCAAAGTTATACCAAGCCACACACATCTGGGAACCCACTCAAATGCATAAACATGTATTTAGGAGATTAGTTCAGAAGCCAGAGCTATCTAGTTTAAACAATATTTTTGTTGCTTATGTATTTCCCAGTAGGACTCCATATTGCTAGCAGTCTGAAAAAAGTTGATTCTAATAACCAGTTTAATTCACAGGTTGTTGTTAAACAACACAAAGCTCTTTCAATTCTTCTAACTCCAGTTATACAAGTTTTATTATTATTCTCAATATTGAATTTGAACACATGAAGAATGTCTTGAAAGCTGTTCTCTAAGAACTGGGCAAGCTACTTTAATATGCCACCACAATACTAAACAACAATTATTTTAAAAACTATATGCTTAAGAAGTGGTATTTTATGTACTTTACCTACACATCAGAAACAGATGAACTGCATATTACTCTGGTCATTAAAATTTGATTCCTAGCTATTACTTATCCTAAAAATAAAAAAATTTGTGGTATGCTTAGGAAGACTCAAAGTTATTTCCTAATTAAAAAACAACCCCACCTCTCCTTTCCAGAGTAGCACAGACCATTATTTAGCTCTACTTTATTCAATTTTATCTAAAAAATTAAAACTAAATTTTAAAAAGCAGAAGCACAACCAGACTTCAAAAATACAACCTTGAGAACTGCAGGACATTTAAAGTTTTGAGATTGAGGGAAAAAAACCAAGGCAAATCATTCTTAATATAGCATTTTCATTATTAAAAATACAATTTAATTGGCTGCAACTTATTTTTGTATAAGAAAACAAACCACTTGAACAGCAAATTGAAAACTGATGGTTTTCAAATCTTGAAACTCTCGAGACAAATCAGGCATAGCTTCTGCAAAATTTTCAATACTACCTCCTCTCAGCACTGGCCATACAAAGGCTTAATTCCATTCCTACCATATATAACAAAGTCTGGGCAGATTTCAGTGGGATTTGCAACTGCAGTTACAAAAAACATTTGCAGTTTCCAGATGTGGAATCAAGATGGCATTGACAAAACCTGTATTTTTGGCATTCTCTGAAATAAAAGTCTTAGCCCAGGCTAAGAAGTTCCTTGTCTTGTGTTCCGAGGCAGCTGTTAGGCTGCAAATTTACATCTGCAAATATATTCAAACTCATATTTAGGCAAGAAAAGAAGTCGTTTAAGAGACAGTGTGAGCAGAAAGAATCGTCTGGGAAATACCCTGTTTTCTCAAGAAGCTGAAGATACAACAACAGAGCTTTCAAATTTACACAGTCAGCATCCTAATACCCATAGAACAGGAGGAGAAGAGGCAAGAACCATAGCAGGACCTCTGGATGCAGGAAAAACACGAAAAAACTTTCACTAATATCAAAGAATACGGAGGCTGCACGTCCAACAGCAGCATCTGAATGGCCTGCAACAGCAGCACAAGAGATGCTGAAGCAGCTCTATGCTCATTGTGTCTGGGAGCAGTTCTCCAAACACACACTCAAATACACGACAGACTGTAACACACGTTTTATCTCCACTGTCTGGCGGAAGTGGAGCACCAGCTGTATGGATCAACTGCATCCTCCTAAATATTTTCAACTCACAACTGCAATTAATAGACAAGAAGCTCCCAAATGCAGAATTAATGCAAACTCTCCACTCCCTTCTTGGACCTGACAAAGTACACTTAATAGACAGTAAGTGATGACTTCAAAGAAGGGATCAAAGTGGTTTGTTAAATCAAAATGCTTTCCTGCTTTCTCATGTCCTTATTAAACTTAGGCACTACACAGTTTAGAACACCCTGTATTTAGTAATACATACACAGGGAGTGTATAGAATAAATGTTTGCCTCCCTGCTTTTAAGTCTCAGGTTCTTTGCTTATAAAATAAATTGTAAAGTATTCAAAAACTTGTGCAGAAAATAAAAGGATTTCACAAATTGAAAAGGACAAGTTTTCTCTTGATAGTCAAACAGTTATGATGTAAAGCGGTCTCATTAAATCATAAGTACTTTAACCTTTTCTTGAAAGAAGTGGAAGATTTAAAGATTTATAAAGAAATTTTGCCTAAACTAGGAAATGACTCATATTTGACATGTATTGAAATGATAATGCTGATTTCAATAGGCACTCTAAGAGCATTTTCCTCCCAGGAGAGTAATTCAGTCACGGTTACCTCTCTGCATTTAGATTTTAAACTTACTTTCCAAAGCTTTTAATGTGCTATAGTCTGCCAAAACATGGCAGAGTTACATAGATATGATCAGGCAAAATAAAGGCTAGCAAAAAGACTATTTTTATAATTGCAGACACTAAATATGAAACAAAAACATCAATCTGACATGTTCTCAAAGAATCTCCTGTTTCAGCAGCCTCGTCTGTATCTGCAAATTCACGTTTAAATTCCACTCTTCTTAATTGGTTAAATAAATTCTGAAGTATCAAAGGGAAAGTGAAAGACTCTTACCAGTGAAACTGAAAAAGAAAATACACAATGGTGCTGCTGTTACTAAGTGGCATAAAGCTGATATTGGTTTCACTTTGCAGAGATAATATGGTACACAATTGGCCTTAATTACGCCTTGCTATGCTCAATTTTTTTATTTCTTTAAAGGTTAAGATTTTAAGATGCCAGTTTTTCTGAGGTTTCACTTCAGTGCGTATCAGATTCTTTTAAGTTAAGGCTACATAACTTTTACTCTAGTGTGTACCTTCAGAGTTTTTGTTAACATATACCCAAAAATATACAGTGAAAAATATCATTAAATCAAGATCAAACACACAGAAGGGCCCTAAAACTTTCAGAAACCTGAAAGACTTGACACTCACCAACTGAAAACAACTAGAGTAGTAAAAAAAATTTCGAGAAATTTCAAGTTCACTATTTTGCATTTTGTAATACCAATTTTATTTCATGCCAGTTCCCCTAGCCTTTTTGGTCATGCCATTCTTCCTGTTCCCCTTTTTGATTATGTCTGTCACCAGCTGCTATGATAGGTACACTCTTAAAATTTCTGCCACGATCACTAACAAAAATAAAACATGAGCCTGGTCCAAAGACTAATTCTCAAATAATTCAATTGCTTTTTTGCCTCCCCCCTCCTCAGGATTATAAGCAAGTTCCTTTGAGCAGTATCTATTGCAACCCTTCCCATGAGAATTCCCTTTGACCCGCCAACTTCTCATAGGTTGTCACATCAATGCTAAACTCAACTCCAGATAGAGGAAATCTGACATATTTACTTTGCCTGAAAATCAGCTTTCTCATCAAAAAAAAGCTAAGAGGTTAGACAGTGATGAGCTATCTATAGTAAATCCATGCTGCATTTTATCCCCTTTTTCATTTAGCTCCACATCTTTATCTGTTTCTTCTAAGATCTTTTCTAAATCCTCATACACCACTGCATCAAAACAAATAGGTCTGCATTGCCAAGATCCTTCTTCCTTCCTCTTGGTACAGGCTTTGGCTGGGGTGGAGGTAAATTTTTTCACAGCACCCTGTAGGGTGCCATGTTTCAAATTTGTGGCTAAAACAGCATTGATAACACATCAGTATCTTAGTCATTTCTGAAGAGAGCTTGCCCGGTGTCAAGCCCTTCTCTTTTCCCAGCTAAACTCCTCATCACACCTCAGCAGTAAAGCCAGGGCTGGAGTAAGAAACTGGGAAGGGAGACAGCTGGGACAAAGAGATATTCCTTACTCTATAGCCTCATGCTCAGCAATAAAAACTAGGGTAGAAGAAGGAATTTGAGGAAATAGGAGTTTTACTTCCAAGGTGGCCTGCTGCTAAGAAATTGGCTGCGTAGTGGTCTGCTTGTGGGAGGTGGTGACTGATTGCCTTTAAATCATTTGCTCCTCTCCCAGCCCCCTTCCTTCATGAGTTTTTCCTCACTTTTGCTATTTCTGTTGTCTCCCCTGTTCAACTGGCAGGAGTGAGGAGGGCCCAGGTGCTTGGCTGCTGGCTGGAATCAACACATGACACTCTTCCTAAATATAAGCATTATAGCTCCATCTCTGACTGGTAACTTTGCACAGAGCATCTCCTTGTCAAATGATTTTCTGTGCCAGTTCTGTCAGAATTTTTGGGCAAAGACCATCTGATTGCAGCAGCATGTACACAATAAGCTTGCAAATTCACGTTTCTACTCTTTATGATCAATTTTTTTGTCTCCATACATTAATTTCTGTTACCCTGACTGGTTTTGCTCTGTGACTCTTGAAAACAGAAGCAAAGCATTTATTTATTCTGAGGACCTACCTCAAATCATCCTTAATCTCAAGCACACTTTCACTGTACTCAGGTCTTGCATTCTTACACAAAGAAAATCATAAGAATTTTTTACCATTTGACAATCTAATTCATATCAATCACTTTATAGTTTTATTTCTATCCTACATAGCATTCTCTGTGAATTTGCTTCCCCATTCCCCAATGCTCACAAACTCTGCCCTCTCTAACTGCAGAGGTGCTTATTCACCCAGATAAGCCTGGGCAGTACATATCCATATTTATTCCTTTAAGGGCAGAAATTTCTCTTAATTCTATTATATTAATTTTTAAAAACCTCCAGGCTTTTTTTCCATTCAATCTCTGGTCTCCAAAGTTTACCTTGTTTCACTAAATTAGTCGCATTTGTTTGTTCTCTTTGAAACCCAAAAGTGTACTTAGAGAACCAAAGCCCTGTTTACTCTTCTGTTTCATCTGACTGTAGTTATGAATGCTCAACATTATTCTTGAGACCTACATCTCTGATAGCGCCCTCATCACTTAACAAAGCTGGAACACTCAGACTTTCTGCTTCAGCAGCTACTCAATGAAGAAACCCTTCAAGCAGAACACACAGGAATGTTTGGGCCCTGCTCTTGTTAGTAGAACTTAAATTTCCCAGCTATAAACTGGAAAATAAGTCTCTGCAATGACACAGTTTTTAGTAGTAGTTCCCTCTAACAAATTACACATCTAAATACAAACCCAAGGATTTAAATTCCTAGATTACCTCAGCAGAATTAATTTACTAGCCTTCTCTTCCCCTAGAATTATTTTATTCCAAAGAAATTATTTTTCAGTCTGTGCTATCCTTTCTTCTTTCTTTCCTTCCCTCTTATCATTTAATTACTATTTGGTGCTATTCCACCACTTAGCTTTCATTTTTATCATTCCTGAATAGGCATATGCTCTTACACCTGAATTCCAAACATATCTGCCATCCCACCATATTTTTTCTCTCTCTAAATTCAGTTTCACATCTGTAACCAATACTTCACACCCCTCTGTCATGGTGTCTGTTGCCTAGCATCTATGTGTATGATACACAGACGCTTCCAGATGCAAGTTACTTTTGCATATTTTTGTATGGTCTCTCTCGTATTCTCAGTTTCCATTTAATTCTCCATTTATGGAAAAAAAACCAACTTCTGGACACCTGCTATAAAAACAAACAAACAAACAAAAATCCAAATCTTTGCCTAAAGTTTGATAGCCAGGCCGAGGGCTAAATGGATCATGCCACAGCCACCATCATTTTTAATGGCAATTTGAATCCTACAAAAGCACCAAGCACAGGGAAGTTCTGAGCTCACAAACTTGGAAAAGGCATTAAGCCTGCAGTTCCTTTAAGGGTCTAGAAGCTATACGCCTTTACTCCTGCTATGAATTGAACAACCTTTTGCAGAGAAACAAAGGAGCAAATTCCACAGGGTGCTTCACGTTCCTTTATAATGCAGTTCAGGATCTGTGTGTGTATTTAACCAGCCCTTTCACTTTCACTTGGCTATGCCGGGCTTTAGCAGTTTCTGAGGTACAAAATACGGCTGACAGCAACAGCAGTAATATAGCACCCTCGGAGTGCTTGAAGTGTAAAGTTCATTAGTTCTACCTTAAGGTCACTCTTTTAATCCAACAGCCAAAATCTTATTCACACTACCATGCTGTTATCCTGGAAAAAACAAAACTGCAAAAAAATCAAGACGTCGGCTCAGATACTCCTTACAAGTGACAAGATCAGCACTAAAAATCCAAATCACAGTCAATACCTTTTAGCAAGTTTCAAGAAAGCAGCAAAACTATTCTTGATTGTGCTGTAGACCAAATGAAATTTAATAGAACGGATAAAGGAAATGAAGGAAGGAGAAGATAAACATTTCAATACCTGATAATTGTGTTTTATAATTATTAGTTGAACTTGGCTTACAAATAGAATTTACTAGGGTGTCTGTTGGGAATTACAAGACATGCAAATAACTGAATTTTAATTTCTTCCATGTTTGTTTACTGATTTTTGTACATACAGTTTAAATTTTAACAAACTCAATTTTGCTTTATCCTCAGTGGATATTTGTACACTTATTAAAAAGTTATGTCAACAGAAGACTTCTAGAACACAAGGATTGTGCTCTAACAATTCTGAATCATATTTTTAAAATAAGAGGTAATAGCTCTGTAGCTTACTAGCTTGACTGATCCTGCACAAACTGACACATTTACTTACGTGCACTGTAAGGAGTTTTTAAAATTAAATGGGACACACCTCCATAAGGTAAGTACATTAGCAGGTACAGATGAGAATGGCATTCTCCTCTATAGGAAATAATCTGAGATCCAAGACTAATTGGTAATGTTAGATATAAGTATCTAAGATATTAGCAAAAGCTTTTCTTCACCTCACATACTCATGTTCTTAAAGGTGAGAATTTTCAGTTTTGTAAAATCTACTTGTTCAGAAGAACGTGCACAGCATTTCTTTCCAGTGCTAAATTAGCAATTGCATCAAAATGAGCTCCCAAATTAAGATCCTTACCTACGAGACTCAAGAGTTATCATTTACATCTCCCAATTTATTCTTTTGTATTTATACAGTTACACCATTCTCACACAAATGTTGTATTTCGACAAATATTAAATGGTTTTTATTTTACTCACCTGCACACTAAGATGAATCCATTTCTTCACAAGAATTCTCCCCAGTGTCATTACTTTTATTGGTGGCTGCAAACCATTTACTGTGCGATAATAAAACATGGTCTCTTTCTCAGAGATTGTGAGTTTGAACACAGTCTGCCCATCAACAGCCTTTTCTATCACACACCTTTGGAAATAACCAAGAAAAACAACATAAGGTCAGAGGCACACACATATACACCTTCTTGCCAAGGTGCTATCCTGTAAAGTGATGCTAACCAGAATGTATTAAAATAAACATTAAAAATACAGCTCTTGAGAAGATGCTCAGTGACAGTGAAAGTCACAGGATGTACTAAGTGTAAAAGAACTTTAGCAAAGATATTTTATGTCTTGATCTGTGAGGTTTTTGGGGTGTTTCAGGGTGTTGGTTGGTTGGTTTTTGTGTTTTGCTTTTTTTATTGAGTGCGTGCAACCCCAGTTCATGTGGGGGTGGAAGAGAAGTCCCATTTGCCTCCTCTCTTGAAGGTTCCATGACAGAAACCACAGTGACTGCGCAGGTCTCTGCCACATTTTTCATACAAAGCTGTGTAACTTAGTACATCCCACAGAGGCACTTCAACCTTCCTTAGTCTAACAAGGCAAATGTAACATAACCACAAAAAGCAGTACAAACGACATGCTTTGGTAATAAGTCTTCCATCTTTCTACCCAATCTGTTCAGGTAAGGCAGCCCCAACATCAGCTTACCCTCCACTCTCCCCTTTGCAGTGTCTTTCTTTAACCTAAGAAACTAGAGTAAGGCAAGGATATCCAGACACTTATTAGGATTTTTTTCCCCACAAAAGCCACATCAACAGCAAATGCAACAATGACATATAAGGTACAGAGAATGCCATCCAGAGCAGCCCATTTTGCATTTCAAGCTGCTGAAATGTTTCTGCCAATCCAATCACCATGATGTCAAGAGTTCTGAGAAGGCACAGGCTCCACAAGTCCGTGAAACAACTATGTATTCTATTAAAGTAATCATAAATACAAGAAAAAGTTATAAAGTTCTACCCTTCCCATTTGAGCTGCTCAAGAAATACAGTTCTCAACGTATTGACCCATGAAAAGTCAAATATTTTAACAGTTAAACCAGACTAAATTAGTGCACGAAGTCACAAGGGGAAAGCATGTAAAATTTGTATGAGATTTGTATTTACTTACACATTTTTCAGAGGGGAAAAAAATAGAAACAAAAAACTCCTACCTACTGATAAGTGTCTTCACCTACTCTGCATTTATAAGAGAAAAGTATCAAAAAGGCTGTGCTTGGATACTGCCATTATTCACTAATTCACCTTTAAATACCAGAGAAAAATTAATTCCTCCTAACTGTTACTATTCTAGCCTGCTGGAATGCTGTCAATAAAACACCTTACAAAATGAAGACTTCTGTTTTCCCAACCTTACTAAAACCACATTTCTTAATAAATTGTCCACTGGTCTTTTCAATATTTTGTTTGCTTGTAAACATGCTAGTTTTGTTAGATAATAAATGTGAAGGAAGGCTCAGCTAAGTAGCAAAATATTTAGGAACTGGATTTACCCAGTTCCTGGATAAACAATAATTGGATAATCCAGCTTTTTGTTTACTTTAGTTATCTAAAACAAACACCCCCACATTGTTTTTATCCCCAAAGGTGTCATGACTTCAAGAAGGGAAGTGACCTTGATGTACATCACTTTGAAAACTAGAAAGAACAAACGTGAATTGTGACTTACTAGTAAAAGAGGAAAACCAAGAGGGAAAAGAGAAGAGAGGGAAGGAAAAAGAAAAATGAAAAAACCCAAACTAGTTCTACCATAGGTGAAATAGGAAGAAGCATTACTTCTGACTCTCAGCTTGATTTTCCATTCCAGCCATGATTACAGAGAGAAGCCACTGTTCTCTGTGAAGTCTTCAGCTTCTGGTGACCTGCAGTCCCACAGAGCCAATATCTGACTACATACATCTCAGTGGTGGGGTTGGGGCAAAAAAAAAGCAAATTACACAAATCCACACAGTCAGCTTTCACAGAGAAAAAGATTCTAGAGAGTCTAACATGGCTGCACTGGTGTTCCCCACACATTAACTGCAGCAAACGGGAACATTTGCACTGGTTCAAAATCAGATGCATGGTATCTTAAGGTAAATACCCCTTTCAGTCTAATTCCTAATGTAAAACATCTGAATGGATATTAAGTAATACCATACGAATTTCGTCCCTTAGATAATAAAGTTAAAAAATATATGTGCTACCCACTTCACAATCAGGCCACTCCTGCTGATCCTTTTGCGTGTGAAAGGTCTCAGCTCACTTCTTGCCACCACCAATATCTTCTGGGCATCTGAACTTGCTCCAGTTCACACTACACTGATATAAGCAGCCTGTAATGGTTACTCACATATGCTAAGCTTGTACCCATATTCTTATCCCATTCCACTGTGAAGGGTTATCATCATATACAGTTCCCTACATTGTGCTAATGCTTACATACAGGCTACACACAGGCTTACTGAAGGCAATTATATTAACTGGTGAGTACATGCAGCAAGAGAGGAAGCATGAGGCAAGAATGACATTCAGGGGCAAGAACTCTGCTCACTTACTGCCTAAAGAGAAAGCAAATTTAAAGACTGGAGTACAAATGTCAATGCTTTCTCACTCTTCTCTTGCTTTCCTTCACTATTTCCAATATGCAGTGACTTAAAAGCATGCCTACAAATATCTCTACTAAACATCTTAGGAGAACATCAGGGCTTCAAATAAATCTGTAACATGACCTGACTCTTCTCTCTGTGTCAAAGTGTATTGTCTCCCAGATTCACATCAGAAAACTCGGTACATGAAACTGATGAAGAAAATTCTTGGTGTCTCTGCTTATCTGCAATCTCCAGACTTGGATCCTCACATTGCTCTCTCTCATTTCAGCTAGCACAGTAACTTCTAACAAAAATCCTGCTATTCTCTTACATGGGTACATGCCTATCAGAATGTCACAGGATGTAATGGGATACTGGGCAGCAACACTCCCAGCTTCTTTCCTAAGCACACACTCTCACAGGCAGACCATATAAAATTCAGCACAAAAGAAACATTAGTATGGCATGTCCAAAACACAAGGGTCTGCTGTACTTGATGTAAGAGCACTTTGCCAGTAAAAAAAAAACATACCTTGTTAAACTTTCAATCACTCTACTGGCAAAATGAGCAGCTCGTTCTGGCTGATCTTCCTAATGCTTTGGTGGGAACACAAAGACTTTGTTAGAATGCATCCCAGTTCTGTGAGGCTCCTCTGCTGTGATAATGGGGTTTAAAAGGTCTCACAAATGACATGTAACAGTGACAATTCCCCATCAGGGACTGCAAAATGTAGGACATCCAGTAAGTCAAACTCCATCTGCCAACCTGAAGGACTCACTAAACCAAAATAATAAAAGGGAAAGCATCTTAGTTTGCCAGTAAATTATTTCTCTTTTGTAAGATGCCTTCTGAGTCAAGCTGCAATGGCTATTCATGTGCAACAACTGTTCCACCAGAACAGGAGTTCAGTATTCCTTTTATGAAAAAAGAAAAATTAACACAGTTCTTTCTGGGAACAGTGAAACCTGGACAGTGGCATAACATCCTGACCTCTGGAATAACTGCTGTCCATCTCCAGTTTTCAGGACTGGGCTTTACCATTGTCTTTTCTACATGCTGAGTAGCAGCAAATCTCACCAGGCATAAGAATGAGATGATCTATTACAAAAATTGAATAAAAACATTTAAATTTTAAAGTGATGTATAAAATCCACTGAACAGAAATATGTACACTGTGTAGTTACTAACACAGTAGCAATTGGAAGCTAATTTTTTACACTAGTCCATGGCTTATCAGTCATCAGTAGAGTCTGGTTTCTTCACAGCACTTAATCATTTGAAACTAAGGACAGAACATTTCATTGTTTTAGGCTCCATGCATCAAAGCCCATCCCATTGACAAAAGACTTTCACAATCTCACTCAACACATTGCCGCAACAGCTTGCTTGGAAATTAGCAGGATGCTTCTGCTCCAAGTTAGGCACGTGCTCTGCTGCAGGAGACCCCGATGTGCCCACATGTGTGCGGACATGAACTCATGGCATGGGACAACACCGGAAATGACATTCGGGATTCAACCATTATACAGAAAATGCTGTCTGTAAAAAAACCATAGGCCAAAGCTCCAGAGATGCCTTTACACATACTGCCAGCTGAAATGATTTAACTTCAACTCAAACAAAAGTCCCTTTTGCTCTGCAGATCTCATTTACTTCTCCTCCATAACCCCAAATTCTATGGTTAGGTTGATTTTTTTTAAGGAAATGATCACTGCATAAAACGTACTATAATTTTACATTACAATTTTAGATATTTCTCTTGTTTCTGACGATTTTGATAGCCCTAGACAAGTTTCTATTTCACAGCAGCATGCAAAATAAGTATCAAGAATGCCTCAACAAAGCAGATCAATAGCTACATTCTAAGAGTAAGTTATGAACACAAGTATAAAACCATTTGTGACATACAGTCTGAAGGAACAAACTATACTCTTTGTGTGCTTTATTTTAAAGAGATCTGCACAACGAAGGTCAGAAAGAGTAGGAGGCTCTGCATTTTGTGATAGATGACAGGAACTTTTTTTGCAGGATCTGGGATGCGTTTTTCAAAAAGCAGGTTTTTCATTATGTTAAGGCCCAGTCAAGCTGAAAGGTCACGTCTAACAGTAGTATTTCCTGAAAATGCAACACGTAGGCAAATAGGAGAGGGAGCGTGCTCAGCCACCTCTATTTTGTGAGCACCCAGTGAAACTTCACCAGCAGTTTAAATAGTGGAATCGTTTGCTAAAGCAGAAACACGGTCTGCCAGTTGAGCAACATTCCCCACATCTTCCAGGAACACTGTGACCTCTCTTCTATGGCTCCAAAATATACATTTCGGTGGCTTTCCTCATTCGTTTCTAAGACAAACTTGTGCTGGAGAAGTCCTAACACCTTAGATAATTTTTTTTCCATCATGAAAGCAGAAACAGCACAACCATCTGACCACGTAATTTTCTAGCAGCTTTCAGAAGGAACGCGAATCGGAAACACAAATTCCTCTTTTTGAGAACAGACGTGCACCTTAGGTATGAACAGTTCCAAACGCTGAAAGCAATTGGACTATCACCTGGGTCAATGCCACTGAAACTGAAGCCACTTGTCTTGACATCTGGGAAGACCCCAACCTAAATACGGCTCTACAAACGTCACAGTTTCCCACCGCACCTTTTAAAAGTTTAAAGAGCTTGCTAATAATGACCGTGACTACAACGATCAATTTTTTTAAGAGCACCGGGAAAGTAAACACCTTCAATACTACTTACATTACACCTTCTTGCTCAGGTTTCAACCATACAGTTAACGTAAATGAAGCTCCAAGCGTTGGAGAACGGGGAGTAGAGAAGCAATCCTTGTGATTATGAAAAATAAAACTGGAAGCGTTGCTGGAGGACCCTGGATGCAAGTCCCTTTTGTCCTCCGTGATACAGGTACCAAGGCCTTCTGAAAGAAGCCGTTTGTAGGACGAAGGCGAAGACCTATATGGACATTCCTGAACACAGAACCTCTGAGTGCAGGATATAATACTTTGAACAGCTACTGTGCTATGACAAAAAGTACTTCGGTCTGGCAGCCCACAAGTGGCTTGAGTTGGCACGATTGACACATTCTTGAAAGCTCCCACATTTTCAAGCCTAGGGAAATGTCCCTGAGAGCTGACCAACACAAAGGAGTCATAATAAGTTAAGATTAATGTTTCAATAGCATGAAACAAGAAACGACATCTCAAGGAAAGAGCTCGGCAATTCATGTTTACAAAAAAGCTCCTCCTGATTAAAGCAAACGTAAATAAATAATGATGTCCATGTCGGTAGCAATGTCCTCAGGTGCTGTGCTTTAAGAGTTTATGTAGCGTTTCATCCTCAAAATGCCCATGCAAGGACTCAGTCGCAAGGGACATCTACGTCTTCTGGCCAGCGAAATGCACGTGGGTGACAGCCGGGATCTGCAAACCACAGAAAACAGACACGGTCCGTAGGAGGAACCTGCTCTTTTGCACAGCAGAGGCGATGCCCGGCTAGGGATTTCGAGGGTTCGAATTCCTCGTCCAGACTCCAGCCAGCAGGCCCACCCGCACACCCTTGCCGGCTAGGGCCGAGACATTGCTCCGAGCAAGGCCACGGGATTAGGGGCCGGCTCGAGGGCGTGCGGGCTCATGGCCGAGCGGAGTTTATCCCTGATCTGTCGCGTCACCTGGCTCTGTGTGTCACAGCAAGGAATACGGGACACGGCAGCAAACCGGGACATGCAACTCGGGCCTCCGAAAGTCTCTGCCGAGGGTTTCGGGCGAGTTGGTTGGACCTCACGCCTACAGCCCCCTGGCGCTTACCTCAGCCTCGCACCGCTCCCTAGGAGCTGCCAATCCCAACGCGCTATTCCCGGGCACGCCGAGGGATACCCCCATTCCCCGGGGAGCCAGGAGCAGGAGCGGTGTTCCTACCGTCCCCTCATTGCCTTACCCCGCCGCCCACCTCACGCCGGCTGCTCCTCTCAGCGCTCGGCAAAGCTGATTAAAACCACGTTCCCCATCTGTCCCGTGTGGAGCTTTTTCTAACAGCGAGCGCCTGCGCCGGGGCGCAGCGGGCCGGGGCCGGGGCAGCGGTGCAAGGGCTGATTTAGCGCTATTGCCCGGCCGGGAGCGGCGCGCAGCGAGCGGGGCCAGCGGAGCCCGGCGCTCCCCGCGGCAACGCCGCCGTC
>VZTA01029306.1:5396-94355 GCA_013398855.1 Mohoua ochrocephala
GTCCCGCGGGGCCGGTGAGTGCCGGGACGGCCCCGCCGCCCGACGGACAGAGGGGCCGCCCCGGGGCGTCCCTGGGCCTCGCCGGACCCCTCGCTGCGGGGTCAGGCTCTGCTCCCGGCTGGGGCCTGTCCTCAGGGACGGGTCGTTCTCCCCCTCTCCCCGCGTCCCCTCAGGGCCGGGTGTCCGTTGCGTCCGTTCCTCTCCCCCCGCGTCCCTTCATGGCCGGTCCTTCCCCTCTCTTCCCGTCAGGGACGGGTCGTTCCCTCCCCCTACCAGCGCTTCCCTTCAGGGACGGGTCCCCCGCGTCGTCGTTCCCGTGTCCGTCCCCCCGTACCCCTCCACTTTCATCTAGGGCCGAGTCCTTCCTTCTCGCTTTCCCTCAGGATCGGGGACACCCCTCCCCCTCCAGCTTCCCTCAGGACCGGGTTCTTTCCCTCCCCCCTCCATCCTCTCAGGGCCGGTCCCTTCTCCCCCTCCCCGGGGTCAGGGGGTCCCTTGCCCTCCGTGTACCACCCTGTGTCCCCCCGCAGCAGCGAGGGACACCCGGGGACAGGCGCTGTGCTCCGGGGGCTCCTTACGGCTGTCCCGGGTACTCCGGGCCGGCTGTTTGTAGTCGGGATAACCCGGCGCCGGAGCTGGTGGGGAGAGGAGGGTAAAAGATTGTTCTCTTCTGACCCCTGTTCAGTGTGGGAGCACTCGGTGCCGTGGAGACATCTCGACATTTCAGGCATCTGTTGTGGGAGCCGCTGCAGGAAAGAAACCCCAAACACAGCTGTCCTCGGAGCTGAGGGATCAGTGTAAGAGATACTCCTCTTCCTCCTCCTCTTTCCCTTCTCTATTGATCCGAGTGCCGGCTCGGCGTGGTAGACAGAGCACAGCCTGGAAGCGTTAATGTACCCTGGGTTTATGTAATGGGTTTTTCTGCCTCTGGAGCTGACCTTGTTCCCCCACATGGCTGGAGGCAGGTCGGGATCCCACCGAAGTCTTCTGAGGCTGAAGAGCTGTGGGGAACTCCAGCGTGCGTGTGAAGAGAGGAGTGCGAGCTCACCCGGGGCAGTGCTTTGGGGTGGGTGAGATATAGATTGGTGTGAAGAGTTGCCGTCATCCCGTGGATCCCCTGGCTCTGCAGCTGTGCTGGCTGGAGCCCTGGGTGGATAACGGCTGCTTGCACCTGCGAGTCCAGCCCGGGAGGTTTCTCCTTTCATCTCACCTGTGCTCTATGACCTGGAGTGTTGTCTTTGAGTGTCCTCCAATACCTTACTGTAGAGTCTTACTGCCAGACGCTTAGAACAGCGGTTTTCCTACAAATAAGTATAGTCGTTGATGTTTCTGTTCAGTTTCTTATGGTTTGGTCACTGTCCTGAGACCTCCGATGCTTTGAAAGAGGAAAGCTGATGTTGCTGCTGTGCACTTTTCTTTCCATAATCCTGGCGTGATGCTGAGGGACTAAAGCTTGATGTCCATGTGCTTTTCAGAGCATTCCTTCTTGTGTTTCTTTCCCAGCTCCCTGCCTGCCCTGTAGAAAAGCAGGCTCTTACTTTGCTTCAGGCAGCGGTTCCAGAGGCAATCACTGAGTGCCTTGGTGGCTGAGAGGCACAGCCAGTCCTGGTCCTAAGACCTATGGGCAGATCTCTGTTTCTCTGTTCTGTGTCTGTGGAGGTCGGTTCCTCTTTCTTAACAATCTCTGCTCTCAACCCTGATGCACTTCGGAGCCGTCGCAGGTTTCCAGTGGTAGCAGTGGAGGGAAAGGCAGGTGTCCCCCATCAGGCATTTAGACTGGCCTTTGCATGCTCAGCTAAAGTGGCCTGTCCTGCTTTCAGAGAGGATGGCATGAAGGTTTTTCCTCCAGCAAAACCTGTTTGGAAGGTGAGGCAGGAAATCTGAGCCCTCTCATTCTGCAGGCCCAAATCTTGAGTAGGTTCTGGTACATCCCTGAATAGGTACAGGGCCATAGGAATGTGCAGCTCAAACCGTGTGGTAGAACCCATTTTCTTTAGGACTAGTGGGATTGCAGGGGTAGCTTTTAATTCCAGAACTGTGGGATTTACAGCTTTAATATGTGCTTTTAATTTCTAGGATGAATGCTGTGCAAAAATTCCACTGCCTTACATCAGGCCTTCTGCAACTGTAAACACGTTAATAGATTTCATGTGCTGGGTGTCTTCGTGGTGTGACTGGATGTTAATAAACAATCATCTTGACAGGAGTTTGTGCCTGGAACACCAAGACTTGGGAAGGGACTCAGACAGATTTCCTGAAGATCTGTAGACATTCAGCCTGCTTGGAGGTGCTGCGTTGTGGTAACAGGCTTTCTTCCATCTCTTTTTCTTGCTTCCTGGGATGTTTTCCTTCTGGTTGGCCTGGCTGCGGGCAGTCAGGGCAGGAATAGCAGTGCCTCGAAGAGCACTCAGGGCAGGTGTTACTGGTGATAAGGTACAGCCTGGATTCCAGCAGGGTGCTGGCAGCCTGTTCCTGGGTTGGAGTTCCAGGAGCTGCCTCGGAAGTCCAAATTCCTGGGTAGACCAGTGCTTTGTCTGCCTGAGAATGCAGTGGGCGTTCCTGCCGCCGGCGAGACTTGTGCTTTGAAATTGGAAACAAATCACTAAAAAGTCCTGTGGCAAAAATAGGTGGGGCAAACACACAATTCCTGCGGCGCAGCTGGAGAGAGACGGGAAGCGTATCCCAGGGGCCAGGAGCTGATTAGCAACCTGGATTTTTACAAGCCCAAGTGCGAGAGACCTGGAGCCCTTCGGGTGTTGTTTAGTGCCTGCTGGAAGAAGCTCCCATTCATTAATTTGGAATGGGTGTCTTCTTTTTATTTATATCTTTCCGAAGCCATTGCGAGTGATTTACTGTGTCTGAGTGCCAGCGGTGCTGGGTCTTGGGGCTTGCCACTGGCTGCATTCTTTCTGGGACAGTCAGAACTGCACCACTAATTCCTCTCATTGGAAGTTTGGGGATGTTTTTTTGGTTTTTTGTTTTTTTTTTTTTTGCAGATGGATTTGATCTGGAGATATTTTAAGACTCCCTTTGAATTATTGAATTTGGACATCATTGTAACTACTTAAAGACGAGGCATTAATAGTCTCCAAAGCCTGTGTTTGCACTGAAGTGATGGTGGGGTTTTGAGCTGCTTCGTGTAACTGGGATTGCTCTCAGTAGGATCTATCCCTGTGGGATAGGTGCCTTTTTAAATACAGCAGAAGGTGTGAAACACGCAGCTGCCTGGGGACAGCAACTGGAGATAAGGTTATTTGTGTGCAGGCTGGGAGTTCCTGTGTTTGAAATGGAGCTGAATAAGGGGCTGGTCAACATTAGTCTGGAGTAGTTTTGGTTTTGAGCAGGTTACTGGAAGTGGGAAATCAGGGAGGGGTAGGCAGAGAAAACAGGAAAAAGAGGGGAGGAAAAAAGGCACTTAGCAGCATCCTGGTGGCTTGAATAAGTTATTCCTGCCAAAGCACTGAGATGAGAGATAATAAGGAATGTCTCACTGAGCTGGGATAATCTCGTTCTCAGCAGCCTTCATGCCACTTTTATAGAATTTCAGGTTTATTTTGGACTATCTCAGGAGTGATGTTTTTCCTCTGGGTCAGTGCTTAAGGGCTTGCAGTGGTTTTAAATTCATAACGATCCTTGAGAAAGCTTAATTCCTGGGGATGGGAAACGATCTTCCTTCTGAATGACACCTCTCTCCTAATTACCAGCCCCGCCGTGGTTCCCTCCCTGCGTTCATGAGGGGAACTGTCAGTGCCTGATTAAGTGGAAAAAGCATTGAGCTTTAGGGAAAGATTTCAGCAGCTGCCACCCCCGAGCCACGATGTCACCTCGCAGTGTTTCTGACCCAGGTCAGCAGGAGTTTAAATTAAATGTGTGGCTTCCTCGCTGGCTTTAGGGAGCCCCACTCCTGTGCTGATGCTGGTGGTGCCCGGCTGCTCCCAGGGGGAGTTTTGGAGGCCGTGGTTGCCCCTCGTAAGGAGAAGCAAAGTTGATGAGCTGAAATAAAACTGGGAGTGCGTGTGGGTGTCAGGGTGACCCGAAACGTTTTCACTTGGCCTCGGAGGCCGAGCGTGGTGTTGCTCACCCTCAGCCTGCTCTCTCCTGCAAGGAGGACAAGCTGCTGTTTGCATTATTCAAGGAAACATTTGGATGGGATGTGTAGAGGCATCACGTGGTACTGCTCTGCAGTACAAGGTGGTCGGGATCTGCGCTAGCTGGAATTTCTTTTTGGGGGAATATGAGGATGAAAAATGGCCTCAAGTAATATGTTTTGTCCGAAGCACTCCTTGCACGAGGCTCCTGTGCTGCTTTATGCAGACTGACATGCTCTTACCAAGCTGTGGGCACTGCTCCTGCTGTTCCTTGGAGGGAGGCAGGCAGGGGTTGGCTTTTTGCAGCCCTTGCAAAACCAGAGTGAGGAAGAGATTTACACTTCTACTTCCAAATCCCATCCCAAAGACAGGATGCGTTTTCATGTGATGGAGGGGGAAGGAAAACCTCTCCCTGATGCTTCTTGCAGATCATTTTTGCTTGAAGGCCAGCCTTGGAAGGAGCACTGGCCCGTGTACCCCTGGCAAGTACGAGCTCTGTTGGGCAAACGCATTTCAGGGGGATGGCAGAGGGAAGGGACAGCAGTGCTGACAGCTGCCTGCAGCACAGCCACGGTGCTGCTGAGGACTTTCCTCCTCTCCCCGCTCTGCTGTCATGTGCTGAAATGAGGGAGATGACAGCAGCAGCATAATGGGGAGGCAGGAAAAGCAGCTCTTTTTTTTTCCTTTCAGGAAACCAGCAGGGTAGGGCGTTTCATACCTCCCGTGCTGCTGGGATTTCCAGCTACGGATGAGCAAGACCTGGGAGCAGTAACTTGGCTAATGTAAATAGTTCATGCCCTCTCCGTAGATTGTTAAAGCAGAATCCTTTTGTAGTGGAGCCTCATTGTGTATCAACTGGGAGGTGCCCTTGGATCTGCCAGGACTAGCACAGACCAGCTCACAACGGCTGGAACACACCTCTGCCTTGGACACAGTGTCTGGAGACTGCTCCCCAGCTCCATGTGTTTGTGTTTATTTAGCACTTTGTGGCTGTTTTTACCAACCCTCCAGCCCAGGTGGTTAAATAATCTGTCTGCTATTGCAACACCCAGGAAGAGAATTTCTGTTCCGCCGTGAGGACTCACCCGGTGTTGGACAGGAGTGTGTTGACTAAGGGTGGGCACAGGATTCACTGCCTGGAGCAGTCTGTCCTTAGCAACTGCTCTGAGTGCAGCCTGTGTAACCTCCTGGCTGTGGCCTGTGGTGGTTTTTGTAGTCCTGTGTCTGCTAAATGTTTGTTTGCCTTGGGGTGAGATTAGTGGGTACCTTACAGTCTCGTTAATCTGCAGGACTGTGGACCCGGAGAATTAGTGTGCAGCTCTTCTTTCCTTCCTTTTTAGCTCATAATTCATTCATTCGTGAACTTTAGTAGTCTCAGAAGGGACTCATGCTGGATGTGGAGCATCTCTAAAACCAGCCACATTCTGATTTCACTGTCTTCTGTTCTGATACTTACCTCAAATGCAGCTTCTTTGCTTTTCTGCTATTTTAACATACTCAAACTCCACAGTGGTCACTGCCACGTGACATGGATGAAGTCAGGCTGGACAACTGTCATGAGCCTGGAAGGCTGCCCTGGGTTTTCACTGCTGAGAGTTTGCTGGGCTGGAATTGGCCACAAGGCTACACGTGGCTGTAAACAAAACTAAACCCAGTTTTACAAAGGCTGCTGCTGGCTGGCTGGAAAGTCTTTTGACAACTAACTGGTCATCTGTGGTGCTGGAGCAGTAAGGACGTAGTTGCAGTTCTTCCATGACAATGCTTTTCCTGCAGCAGTTGTTGGGTGCAAGAGGCAGCTTATTTTTCACCCTTTCCAGCAGAAATTAGTGCAGAGCATGGACTTGCTGCTCAGGTGCTGCACCTGCCTTACAAGCTTTCTGTCAGTATTTTACTCTCAGTAGGTAAAGCTGTTTAAAGCTTATCACTGTGAGCTTGGCCTGTTGGCCCAGTCTGGCTTTAAACTGGCTCTTGTATATATTTAAACCCTTAATTGATTGTGTAAAAGCATCTTTCAAAGGCAGTGCCTGACCTTGGAGCAGGAGCACGTGTGGTTTGAGTATTAGTCAGGTATCAGCTGTGGCTGCATAGTGTCAGCTTTGGCTGCAGTTTAAGATCTTCCTCCTCCTTGCGGTTTATTTTACCACCTTAATTCTGTTCTCCCAATTCCACCGTGGTGGATATGCAGAGGGTATCTGATCTGAATCCTACAAAAACATTTTCCAGGGCATTTCCTTTCAAAGCTGTAAGAAATGCTGGAGGAGCTCAGTGTGAGAGGAAGGAAGCAAGCTGTGGTGTGGGAACATGACCATCCTGAACAGGTATTGCAGTGAAACCCTTCTGAACGTGAAGCCACAGCTTCTGGCCACTGACCTTTGGAATTGTGGCAAGTGCAGATGCTTCATGTGGCCCTGAAAAAGGGCACGGCTGTTGTAACCAGAATATGTGACCTGTGAAGTCATTTCTTTTTGGAAGTCCCTCGCTCTGGGATGTTTGACTCCTGGAAGGGTTGGCGGCAGGTTTTTAAGTCAATAGTTCTGAAAGTGCTGTGCAGATGGACAGAGACCTTCTTTTTTGCCAAGGTGGGCTGCTGCACTAAGTCAGGTTTTTTCCCTGTGTGCCCCCTCAAGGTCAGGTCTCAGCTTTTGTGTTGTCAGCAGCTCTGTGAACGAGGTGAGGTGTGCTGTGCTTGAAAGCAACGTTTCTTGTGATAAGTTCAGGTCACATTTAAAATAAAATAAAAGACAAAAATACCCCCTTTCCTTCTGAGTGCACATTTTCTCCTGGTGGTGCATTATGCTTGTAGGTTTTTCTGGAACACAGCTTCCCAAGTGCAGCTTAGGTGGTTTCCAGAGTCGGTCTGATGGGCAGCTGCTCAACATCCAGGGTGCCATCAGAGCCTATCAGTTCCTTGTGATTTTCAGATCCTCTGGCTGCCACTAACTAACTGACTCTCTGATTTCCAGCCCTTCTGGTTTTGGTCTGGTTATCCCTCACTGCTGCTCTTCACAGCAGTTTGCTGGTTGTGTGCAGCCTGGTTCTCCCTGCTCTCAGTGCTCCTGCAAACAGAGCTGTGAGCTGAGCAGGCTGCTGGTTGCTCATCACTGTGAATGTCAGGGCCACAGCCTGTCCCAGCAACCTTAAATCCCTTCTTTCTGTTTCCTCTCCAGTGAAAACAGTGCTAAGATGGGAACCTGAATGCTCCTGAAGACATGCATCCAACTTGTTAAATAACTGCTTAAAAGGTTGCACTTGGATTTCTTTGTTCTGTTAAGCTTTTTAAAGTGGCATTCAGGATCCCTTAAAAAAGGAAAGAAAAAAGGTAGGAAAACTACTGAGGATTTGGAGAGGAAATGCTCTGTCCTTACTCCTGGAGGGATCTATGAAGTACAAGTAACAGAGGAGCACTCTGCTCTGTATCCTGGGGCACACAGGGCATTTCTCCTGCTCTTTTCCATGTGGCTGCTGGGTTTGTGGAGAAGAGAAGGCAGCTGCAATTAATGCTGTGTGGAGCTGTGGCAGGTACGTGCAGCACCTGGGGGTTTGTGGAGTCCAGCTCTTTAAACCCACTGGTGTCTGAATCCTGGTGCTGTTCAAAGCAGCCCCTGGGCTTTCCCTGGAAGGGAAAGGACACGTGAGTTCAGAGAAAGGAAACTGGAAGTCAAACTCGCTCTGGAGGCAACAGAGCTGCAAATCACCTGGTTTCACATGCTCTTCCATTCATCCCCACCCTTACAGCACAAAATCAGAACACATCAGTTCTTTTAAGTGATGGTTTGGGAGATAGGCTGGGTTTGTGTGTAGGTCTGTAGCCAAGTGCTGAGCTGCTGGTGTCTGAATTGTTGCATCAACATGAAATGCCAAGCTGGCACCTGTGTTTGTGATGTGGGAGGGAGGTTTTGGATTTAGGGGATTACGCTGGATGATCTTGCACATGCCAGAAGTCTGAGGCAGGCAGAGTACTGCCCTTTACAGGAACTAACTCCAGGGACACCTCTTCCTCCCTCAAAACCTAGAAAACTTCACTCTTAAAATGAACTGCTCAAGGTAATGGCATTAACTCTCCTCTCCAACTAGAATTTGTCGATTTAACTTTTTTTTTTCAGGACTCAATTGGATGGGATGGGGGGAATGACAGATCCAAAGCTTTCCACCTCTTGTGCAGAGAGTGGTTTTTTTGCGTGCATCAAAACGAGGAGCCTTGTGCTGGTCAGGGAGATGGGATGATGTGGAGCCCTGTTATTTGGCAGAGGGACTGATGGGGGTCGTGGGAAGGCACTGAAGTGTCCAGCAGTTGACCTTGATGCCAATCACCAGGGAATAGCTCAAAGGAATGGAAAACTTCCTTTTGAGTTGTCCAGTTCTGGAAAATGAGTGCAGCTGCTTCAAAACGGCCTTACATTTTAGAGAGCAGTTCACAGAACAGATACTTTGCTTGGGAAATGCAAATATTTTGCAGGTTTGGGAAGGAAGACTGGTGCCAATGTATGTGGCCAGCTGTTGGGGTGAATTAGGTAAAACTGGACACATTTCTTTCCTCTTGTACTTTTTGTTTCAGATAAAAATGGTGATTGGGTACTTCAAACAGTTATGATTAATAATTATGATGCTGTGACCTTGATGGAATGAACTGCAAATAAGGTTGATGAGAAGTCTTGTAATGTACAGACAGCCAAGACGTTTCCTGTAAAGTCCTGAGTGGACTTAGAAAATGGGGAGAAATCTAGTTGGGGATTTGAAGCCAAGTAATCCCTAAATATCTGCTCTCCTGATTGCTCCTGAGTAAGCAATTTTCATTAGCCTGGAGCAGTGACACAGAGATGGAGCCTGTCCTGTGTTAATCTGCAGCCTCTCTTTTTGGAGCATCTCCTGATGTGCTCTTGGTCACACTCCTGACTCTGCAGTCACCAGTGGTGAGTCTGGGAGGAAAGGGCATCACTCCTTCCAGTGCTTTTCTCCTTGGGGTGAGTGAGGGTGAGGAACAGGGAGCTTCTGGGAGGTAACTGGAAGCTGTGATTGCTGCCAGATTCCATTCCTCTTTTCCATCTTCATTCATGTCCTGCCCTGGAGCTGCTGGAGCCAGTTGCAGGCTGGTGTGGTTTTGGAAAGAGTGGCTTCTCTGGTGGGATACTTTCTGAACTGTGTGTGTTGGGTGTCTTGTCTGTCAGGGGAGGTGAACATTCAGGTTGGATTTACTTGCCACAAAACACTTCTATTATATTGTCTTATGTTTTGGTGTGGTGAAACCAGTTCTGTGGCTTTCTGCCCTAGAAATGTTACCTGGCTCTTTTTATTGTTCACTTCAGCTTCTGTTCCTTGATTTTTCTCTGATCTCTGGAATCCTGTCTTCCCCTTCTCAGAGAGTGTACGTGTTTATAATCATTTGGTAAACCAAGCCAGCTGCTAATGTGGGAAACACTTTGGGAATACTTTATAACTCATCAGCCATTTCTGTTATTAAATGATCTTCTGGTTTGTTGTTTCTCTTCAGCACATGCTACAGGTCCAAAAATTGGTGGCAGAGCTGTGTGGATGCTCTTGTCCTAAGTCTGTCCCTGGTTTGTGCTCCTGAGAGGAGCTTTTGGCCAAGCGTGTAGCAGGCTGTGCTGCTGGAAACCAGGTGGTCTTTTCCACAAGCCACTGCCCACACACTCCTGCCTTCAGAGGCCAGGGTAAGGCTTTTGGGCTGGATTCAATGCTTTTTCCACTTTTCCCAGGCTTGGAACGGAGCGAACCTGCTGGCAGGAGCCCTGCTGCAGTCCCACGTGTTGACCTCTGACTCTGTCCCTTTGCAGGGTGTGAGGCAGTGGCAGTAGCTGCCTTGTGCATAGCAAATAGGATTTGTTTGTGCCCAGCAGTTCTTGTTGGGCTTATGATCAGGGGATTTCTAATTTTCAGTTGGGATGATGCTGCTTAACACGATCAACCACTGTTAAACTCTCCCTGCTTTTGCTCAGTGCCTGTTACAAGCAGCAGCCCCCAGCAAATCGTGAACCTTTCGAAATATTTCAGTGAAATGCTTGACAGTAAGTCGGGCTGGTTTATTTCCCTTCTGTTGTGCTTTTTTTATTTTATTTTTTTTTTAAGGACTGAATTTTTAGCTTTTCATTTTGCTGGTTGTCACAAGCCCTGCATTATTTAAGTAGCTTGTTTTAGCAGCTTGAAATGAGCCAGAAATTCACCTTGCTCGCAGGCTACCAGCAGACACGTTTGCTGCCCGCAGGCACAAAGTAGGAGTTGATGCTCTTCTGTCAATGTAGGTGAGCAACAGTGGTGTTCTGTGTGGGGGAGAGGCTAAAACGCAGTGATTTGATGTTGCTGACATCTCTTTCAAGTTGCTCTTTTTTTTTTTCCCTCCCCCCTGTTCGTTTGGGATCTCAGTTCCTACCTCCCCTGCTTTCTGTCTAGTCCTGTTGCCTTGAGCTGGAGCCAGACAAGAGCACTTTGAATCTAGTCCCATCTTGGGTACGTGGGAGTTCAAGATTTCAAATGCTGTAAGTGGGGGGGGGGGAAAATACATTACACTGTGTTGAGAAGGGGGGGGTCTCCCCTTGACTGTCAGTTTAAATTCCAGCACCATCTGAAGATGCTCATCACAGCACAAATGTGGGGTGGAGGGAGCAGATTCGAGTTCTGCTCCAGTTACTGCAGTCCAGAAACGCCTTCATATATCAGGAGATTAAATATATGCACAGCACCGAGGGTGGCTATTTTTAGGTTAGGCTAAAAATATGTCATGTGATGTTTGAAAGGATTTTGAATGGGTTTTGGAAATCCTTGTGTAAGCATTCTGTGTGCTCCTGAGACCTGCTTCACCTCGCAGCAGCTGATCCCTTACCTCATAGTAGTGGTTGGAAGCAGTGGTTTTGTGGATGATATTTTTGCATGTTTGAGGAGCTCGTCCGGGAAGTCCCTGTGACCTCAGCTGTCAGTCTGAGGTCTTGTCAGTTCAGAGAACTGGTAAACCCAAGTCCCTGGTGGGCTCTGATTTTCTTGGTAGCTGTTCTGTTAATGGGTTCTTCTCCTCTCAGTTTGCTGTAGGAAAAACCATGATGGGGGGATTTTGTTGTCTGCACAGTGAAACAACCTGGGTGTGCAGTGTCACAGGGTGGTCGGACACTGAACAGACTCCCAGGGAATGGTCACGGCCCCGAGGCTGCCAGAGCTCCAGGAGCGTTTGGACACCGCTCTCAGGCACAGGGTGGGATTGTTGGGATGTCCTGTGCAGGGCCAGGAGTTGGACTGGCTGATCCTTGTGGGTCCCTTCCAACTCAGGATATTCTGTGACTGAGTTATGAGTACATGGAATAACATAGAGGTGAAACTGGGTGGGATCACATCTTACAGCGTGGTGGGTCCTCCCTGCACAGTCAGTGGGTGTCTTAGAAGTCACGATGAGAATTTTCTGTCACCTGGATACTGTTACAGGGATTCAAGTCCCAAATCCAGCTTGATGTGCTGCAGTGCAGGTGGGAGCCTTTTAAGAAAAGAAGAAAAACACTTTGCAAGCTTTTTAGTTTATCTGACTGCTTTGCTATTAAAACAGCTCTAGTTTCCTGTCCTTGATTGTATTGCAGAAAAGCTGATGGGCATGTTAGGGCTTGCTTATAGGTAGTCTTATTCTTTGCCTATAAATAGGCACTGAAATCACTGAGGTAGTGTGGAATAGCTTCTTTCCATCTGTCTTCCTTGCTTTTTTATTATTGTTTATGTAGGGCAAGACCCCAGGGTGGCTTTGATCTTGTTACTTCACATTCTTGGCGGCCTGGTGCTATAAACATGAATAAACTTCTTATTCATGCCACTAGATGGAACTGGCCCATGCTTATGGATATTTGTTTAAACTTCAGCTCTGTATTGAGTATTGACAAAATGAATTGCTAGCTCTTGGTGGAAACTTGGCTTTTACCCTCAAAGCAGGGCTTTATTAAGCTGCTTGGGGTTTTATTCAGTCTGTTTTGAAGTAGAAAGAATTGCCAGTTCTTTCCAGGCTTGGCTTTTTTTGTTGTTGCCTTGTGTATTACAGTTAATACTATTTATTATATTCTTGCTTATAAAGCGCTGAGTCTTTTGGTGATGTGTGCACACTTTCTTGTAGGGAAGTGCAGACAGTTTCTCTATCCCAAATTTAATTTCAGATTATTCCCTGTACCTCTTTCTCACTGCTGAAGGTTGAAGTGTGCAAGTTCCTCTCTACAGAAACCAGAGTGGCCCGTAGGAAATACCACCTTAGTCTTGTGGCTTATCCATCATTCTTGGATGTGAACAGCTGGGATTTAACCAGCATTGGACAAAGCACCATTTGAGCTATTTGAGAGAAGATTTTTTTTTTTTTTGGTGGCTGTGCTGAGCATTTGCAGTGTCACTCCACCCTCACGTTGCCAGCCCTGCTAATGCACCACGAGTCCCTGGAGGGGAGAAATATCCAACTGCTCAGCTTTGCTTGGAGCAGATCTGAGCAGACACCTGTCCAGCCCCTGTCTGCACCACTTGATGCTGCAAGGGCTGATTTGTGGCTTTCACAAATGTCCTTGTTCCTCCCCAGCCAGTCTCAGAGCGAGCCTTGGCCACGCTGGGCCTATCCCTGCTTCTGTTTCTCCACCTTTTAAATGGCAAGAAGTGAATTGATTTTGTTTGCTGAAGGAGTCAGACAGCTCAGGATGGAAGAGTGCTGTGCAGGACTAGGTGATTGCTATTCATGAGTACCAGGGAAAATACAACTGTAATAATGTGGATGTGACCTTTTAGAAAGGCCAGGGTTTGCACTTACAGTGACCCAGCTCCTGAGCTGCAGCTTCCAGCACCTGCCTGTGATGCTGGAACAGCACTTTCATGCCATTCTGGCAAATAAAGAAAGATTTATTTCTCCCTATAAGGCAGAAAGTGAAGAACCTAGTGGAAACACCCCCAAAATCTTACTTTTCAGGTGTTTTCAAAGCACCAGTATGCCCACGAGAATCTCAAGAGCTGCTTACTGGAAATAGGATGTGCTACTGAGGTATCAGGGCTCAAACACAGGCGTAGTTGCATATTTGTTGTAGTGCTGGTCAGAAGAGGCCTCTTGCCGTTCCCTCACCCAATTTCCCACTCAAATTTGGACCATCAGCAGTGCAGGGACCAGGTGAGTGTGGCTGTTTGTAGCCAAGCCTTGAAGTCTTTATGCTGGAGGCTCTCTCTGAAGAAGGTTCCTTCAGGCACTGAGCCCATGCTGCTGGGCTTTTTAAAGTGCTAAATGATATATTTTAAATTTTATTATTGTATCTTGTGCATCTGAACTGATTTCTTCATTTTACTGTCCTAGCTGCAAATTCTGTTCTCTGCAGAGGAATTTAAGTAGAATTACTCAGGGGGAATTTATACTGCTCTTGTGTACTAGCAAACAGGATTTTACAGCAGACCCACCATTTTCTTCCAACTAATGCATCAGTAAATATTTAATAGTGCAGATTCCTCTGTGCTGCAATAAGGAGATGAATACTTTCCAATAAAAAAACCTCCTTTCTCCTTCCAGTGATCAAATTCTGCTTGGAGTTCCTGTATGCGTTCAGCCTCTCTGTGATAGTGGGAATTGAGAGCTATGAGCTGACAGAGCATAAAATGGAAACCTCCTGTTTAGTTTGCAGTGATTCCTCTGGCCCCCTAATCCTGTTTGGGAGCCTCTGGCCAATTCATTGTGCCTCTCTGAGAACAGGTGGGGGTAGCAAAGTTTAGTTCCAAAAAGCCCAGTCCTGTGAAGGAACCTGATTCCTGTCATGTTCTCCTTTTGGTGTGAGAGCAGATGGTGTTTCCTGGAATTTGTACCAAACCCTCCCTGTAAATCAAGGAAATCTCTCCTTTAAAATAGCAGATGGTGGTAAGAAAGTGTTCTCTGGAATGTGACTCATTCCTGTGCTGGTTCACAGTGCAGGCACAAAGCACACACTGACACTGCCCTGCCCGGGCTGCAGCTTCCTTCTGACACGCCAATAACATGGGGGTTGTGCACGTGAGCTTGGAGCATCTCTGGTGGCCCTGAAGTTGTGCCTCAGCTTGGCAGCACTCGGGGAATTCAGGCTGGGATGGTGGTATCCCTGTTGGCTGTTTCCCTCGGGGCTGTGCTTGACTTCCCTGGCATTAAGTGTGACAGGGGTGGTGGTAGTGACTTCAGCTGGGGTATGTGAAATGCAGGTTGATGTGGGGATGCCCTGGGACAGCTCAGGCAAGAGGATTTTGCCCCTCTCACCACCTAATGGTGGCAGAAACACCACTGTGTGGGTTGGTGCGTTGGATTTTGGTTGGAAACAAGAGAAGATCCACATATTGGGGAGGGTTTGAGTCCTGCTTGGATAGAATTGCATCTCTCCTCCTTTTCTGTGATTGCATAGCTCATGTCTCCTCCAGAGAGACTTCTCAGGCCTGATTGCACTCTTCAGTCGACTGCCTCAACTGTTGTAACACAAGATAACAAACATATCTCCTTTTGGGTAGCGAGAGGGGGGTACAGAAAAATACTCATGTGGGAGAGACTGCTGGGAGAGCCTGGAGAACCCCTAGCAGCTAAGTCTTGGAAAAACCCCCTTAGGGTGAATCTGAGTTTGCCTGACTCCCTCGTGGTTTTATTTTATCTTCCAGTTCCTCATGTGAGCCTGACTGCCATGCTGGGGCATTGACACTCTGGGGTGCAGCTGTTTAAAATGGCAGAGAGAGGTGGGAATGAAGAAGTGATTAACTTGAACAGCTTCAGCAATCACAGAGGGAAGGGTGAGTACTGATTTGTGCCTGTTTCCAAAACACTCTTGTGAAACTCCTCCTGAGCAGCAGGATTCACAGACACTGAACTTCCAGGGAACTGCTGGAGGTCTGTTCTGTCATGTCACACGCTGCTCTGTTACACTGACTTAGCCACCTACAGAAACTCTTTCATGTTATGCAGGCATGCAAAATATTTGGCTCTTGTCTTTCTCATGTTGTACTGCCTTAAGGGAGATTGCTGACTTCTTGGGAACAAGAGTATGTAGAGGTGTTTCAGCAGATGAAAGGAGGATCCATCTTTCTGAGGACCCCATAGGAGAGAGGCTGACCCTAAATTCATGCCCTCACAGAGCTGTGTGCATTGGCACCCATTCCCCCAAGAGTGGAATGCTTTCTCTGTATGCCTGACAGGTGATAAATGAACGCTCGTGCTAAAAAATAAACCAAAACACCTTGAATTTTAGGGAAAGCATAGTTGTATGTTCTCTGTGCAGTACAGAAACCCTCTGTTTCTGCCCTGAATATCTCTCCTGTGTTCCAGCAGCTGTGTTGAGTAGCATCTCTATTCCATTCTTGACAAACCTTGAGGCACAAGGCTGTCATCTAATAGCAGGATATCTTCTGCACCCACAGCCACAGGCCTTATCTCGGCCCTGCATGAGGTACTCCTGCAAAGTCCCACTCTTTCAGAAGAGGCTGAATTGCACAGAGACCCTTATCTCTCTGCTAGAATGCACGGCACGTTAACAAAGAAAATGTAATGTCCCTGAGATACTGAAAGTTCAGGATTTCTCTGGAAAAGTATTCCCTACATGCCTTGTTTGTAATAACTTTTGCAGCAGCTTGACTGTGCTGGAGTTTGGGGTAGAAGATTCTTTGTGAGTGTCAGTGGCTGTCCCTGCAGTGCTGTTGTGATGAGCTGAAGCTGTGCAGGTGTTTTGCTGGAGGCTGAGGGACGCAGGAGTGGCTGTAACAATGCCTTGCAGAGGAATTGGTGACCTCTGAATGCTTCTTCCTGCAGTGCAAACGGGAAAATTGCTTTCTCAGATGTTTCAGTGCTACGTGTGCCCTGTAATTCCAGTTCTTTACCTTGGGCCAACAGCTAACTTTAACTTTACTTACTGTTCTGCAGACTGGATAAACCACAGGGATGAAAGTCTTATCACGATATCAGATTCCTCGGATGAAGAACTGCCTTTGTTGCTGGAAATTCCAGAAAAGCAGCAGACTGAGGAAGATGATGATGATGATGATGTAGTCATCTTAGCAGAGGTAATTTTTCCTTCTTGTAGCTGCTGTGCTTTATTCATGGCCTGTATAGCCAAGTCAAATACCTGATGCATTCCTCTGAGTCCTGCCTGGTTACAGCAATCTACTTAGGGTGTCTGAAATAATGGTGAAAAGATGGCATTTTGCTGGCTTGATTTTGGGCACAGGAGGAGACAACCAGACTGTGTAGTTAAAGTTCTACTTGACAAAGGTTGTAGCTCCCATAAAGTTGTCTGTCTGAATCCAGCAAGGTGGAGTGCTTTGCAAGAGGACTTGATCTTCCATTGAAGGTGTTTTCAAACCATGCCTCATTTGATTTATATATGTACTTTGTATGCTTTATATTCCTCTATGTTATTTGTATTCGAGTTGGGCTGTTGCAGGCACTTAAATTTTTGCAGCATTTCATATCTGTCTTACATGAGGAATATATTCCACTTTTCTGTTAAATTAACCAGAAGCACTGAGAAAATGGGTTGCAAAGCTGACCTTTCTGCTTCTTAGTTGAAAACAGCAGCAGAGAACACTCAGGCTCTGTTGGCATACAGCAGTCTGTCTGCCAGAGGCAAGAACAAGGCCAGAGATTAATGTTTTGAGCTTTGGTTCCTGCTTGTTTAAATAAATTTGTGAGAACACAAGTTTGTCATCAGTTAGTTCTTCCTTCCCAGACTGTTGTGCTGGAAGGGAAGCGGGTACTGAGGTGAGCTTAGGAAATTATTCCATTTTGAAAGTCCTGTGCATCCCCAGTTCTGCCAAAGGCTCTCGTAGCACCTGGGGACAGGCCGATGACACAGATACGTGGGTTGCAGTTCTGTGCTTTATTAAGCATCTTGCTGAACAGACTGTTTATCAGTTTCCCATCAGAAGTTGTCTTAGATGCAAAAGTATCTGGAGCAAGGATTCTGACATGCAGACAAGAATTCCTACTTTCTCTTGTCTGTGTCCTTTTCAGACCCCAAAGCAGCAGCAGCCTCTGCGTCCCAACGTCATCAGACCTGCTGCTCCCTGGCAGGGTGCAAACGCTGTGGGAGAAGGAGGATCTAAGAGTGCTGTGGAGCCTTCGATGAGCACAGACCTGCAGGATGAGCAGGATTCATCTCTGCCCTGTGAGGGAGATGGGAATAGCCTCATGGTGGAGAGCAATGCTGGACCAAGCAAGGATGAGAGTGTGGACGTTGCCCTGCAGCAGCCTGGACCATCTGAGCTGAATGGCCCCAGCTCTGAACTTACAAGTGACCAGGAGCCTGGCCCGAGTTTGCTGTCACCGATCAAGATGAGTCCACAGCCTGCTAATAACACAGAAACCATTAGCCTGGAGAATGCAGACCTTCCACCCCAACAGGAGGAAAAGATGGAAGCTCGGGAATGGCAAGGAGAGAACTTGGAGCCAGAGCAGAAACTTGAAGAAATAGCTGCTAAAACTGCCGTGGAGCAGGAGGAGATCCAGGAGAACAGCCAGCCGGAACCCCGGCACTTCCCACTGCCGGAAGATGAGCCACGGGCTGTAGCAAATGGTTGTGCCCCCCAGCAAGGGCAGCCAGAGGCAGACCCAGGATCTTTGAGGGCATACGGAGAGAAGGCTCCCGGGCCAGCCTTCCCCCGGCCGGAGCCGCAGCAGGACGGGATTCCAGGCCCTGCCTCCCCGCAGCCGGCACATCCCCCCGAGGAATCGGGTCAGCAGGCAGGGAGAGACAACGAGCAGCCAGGGCCCGCCTTCCCCGCACAGGGCTCGCACGAACTTGGCTCGGGGGACGTGCCAGAGCAGGGAGCTGCTGGGCAGGAGCAGGACCTCACTGCGCTGCTCATCAGAGAGACAGTAAGTATTCCCAGGGCTCTTCTGCCTCCTGTGTGCGTGATGCTTTCAGACAGGTTTTTCAAGGTGTGTAGAGTCTCACATGCTCGGAACACACAGCTGCAAATCCTCTTTGTTTGGCTGAGATTCAGCCGTGCACCAGGTGAGGAGCATGTGATGAACTGTCATGGCAAACTTTGGTTTGAGGTGAAATAATCTGGGTCCGTTCCCTGAAAGGTCCTCTTGGATCTGCTGCTCTGATTTTGTCTGGTTGATTCCTAACCCCACACTGTAGAGCTGGTTGAGGATTGGATACAAAGCTAAATGAGCAAAGCTGAGACACCAAATAGTGGCAGAAGGATACAGGGTGGAGTAGAGAAGTTTTAGACACATGGCTGAGAGCCAGGGCTGCTTTTCAGCTCCTAAAGGAGTTTGGTCCATGCCCATGTTAAGGCCACCATAGTGGCCAGGGGTAATGGTTGCCCTTGCAGTGTGGATTTCCAAGCAGCAGCACCAGGGAATAACTGGATAAGCAGCATGGAGACTTGTGTGTGTTAATTCCATATGGTCCATATGTGAAGCTTAGCATAAGGGACACTGGCTATGACAGCAGCCACCAAGGACACTCCTTATCCTATGGTATATTCAGCAGCTTGGGCAGCATAGCGTATATATGATTAACAAAGCTAAATAAAAATGTGATTATTCATGTGTCTAATGTTTGCACACCCCTCCCCTTGATTGCTAGGGAGGAAGGCTCTCTTGATGTCTTACTGAACATTTTTTCTTGCAAACAAACATATTCTTACGCATCTGTATCTTCCACTACCACCCCATCCCCTCCAAGTCTTCCTTCCACATCCCATTTCTAATTCTACTTGGGAAAACTGGAGTTGAGGAAAATATATTTTAAAGTAGCAGTCCAACAAAATGCAGTTCTTTCCAAGTAAGACCTCGTTGATCAGTGCCTTTGAGATGGGTAAGAGGCTATTCTTGCTTTGTCAGGGTTGCTTGACAGCCCTGACCAGTCCAGTCTTGCAAAGCAAATTTTACCACATGGTTGCAATGCCTGTACAGAAACCCCAGAGAGAGCAGCAAACACTGGGAGAGCCTTCACAGAAAGGCAGGAAAGGTTTGTTGTCTGTTCTGGTCTCATTGCTGGTGTGTCTGGGTTCATTGGGTGGGTGTACTTGTTGGTTTTTTTTTCTGTTTGCATTTTGTATTTCAGCACATAACTGGAACTCCTTGATGGTCATGCTGAAGGTAAATATTCGCTTTCCTCGTGTTGTAGATCATTCCTATGGAGCCTGAATCTCTCATTAGGCCCTCACTGTTCCTTTGAGGAAGAGCTGTTAGCAGTCATCCTGTGGAGCAAGGCTGGATGGCTGTCAATGATCTCTTGACCATTTTGCCCCAAGTCTCAGGATTGTGCTGGTTAATTACCTGTAAATCCCTGTCCTGGGTGCTATGTATGTTACACAGCTCCTCTAACACCTACATAACCTTTGGCTTTTCCTCCTGTAGGAAGCAAGATTCCCAGATGTGAAGAAGGAATATATTGAAGAATTAATCATCATCAAGAACTGCTATGACTTAAATGTGTAAGTATAAAGCCAAGAACTTCAGTGTGTCATAGAACTGCAGCACTTCCCCATGTCCCACCTGCCAGGGATGCTGCTCTAGAGCCCATCCAGGCTGGGACTCAGCATTGCCTTGATAGTGCCAAAGAGCACAGATTCTTTTGTTTTGTACTTCTAACAGAGCTGTTCTGAAGTCCTTTCTAATTCTGTTGTGCTGTAGCTTCTCTGCTTTTAAGATGATTTGCTTATTTAAAGATATTCCATATAATTTTGTCTTGCCTATTACTAGGGTTCTTGGAAAGAGTGAGTGTCAGGATTAAGGTGTTAAGATGACTGCTATAAAACATAGTATGGAGATGGGTTGGTGAATTTTGAGTTGGAGGAAATAATTCCCTCCCTCTTCATCTCACTGGTTTTTGGATTTTTCCAGGTAAAGCTGACACTGGCTTCGAGTCCATTATTTAGTGTTATGATGTTGGCTTTTATCCCCTTTACTTGCCCAAGTAGCAGTGATGCTGTTTGAATTCTCTCACATCACTTTTTGGGGATAGAATAGAGCAAACACATTTAAGGGCTGGTAGGATTGGTTCTAGAGATGTGTTGAGGGACTGATTTTGCTCAAACTGAGCAGTAACACGAGCAAGACAACGAAATAAAAGGAGTGGAAAATCAATGTGAGGACTTGCTTTACAAACTGCATTAACAGCTCAGGAATACCTTAATGTTCATCATGTTGGAGATTTCTGGGAGTCATGTTAGAGTCAAAAGTTGAAAAAAAAAGAGTTTAACCTTATTGCTGAGTTGCATCATCTCCCTGCCCTTCTGGGTAGAGCTGGGGAGCGAAGGATTGCGTGTGCTGGCACCAGCAGCACCGAGGGGAGATGGTTTGATGTAAATCACTTGTGACTGGTGTCTGATGCTTGGTGGCCTCTCTTTCTCTCTCTGCAACTGTCACTGTTATCTCCAGCATGTCCAAACTGGTTACTGTGTGCTGCAAGAATGAGGAATAGGTGTTGGTTGCCAGAGTATTCACTTGTATAAACCCAATGCCCTTTCCAGCTAACTAGGGCACTAATTAAGCAGCATTTAAGTGCGTGAGGCTTACAATTAGTCATTGGGCCATAAATAAGTTAACTGGTGAGGAACTAAGGATGATCCCATCCATTGGGCATAGATTTCCTATTCTGCTGCATTGCCTGTGCTGTGAAGTCGTGTCTCCAAAGTAGGGCTTCTTGGTTAGAAAGTCAGCAGACTAAGAACTTCTTTCTGGTCTTTCAAAAGTGCTTTCCCTGCAGTGGTGGTGCGGCTTTGGGGTGCCCACACCATGGACTGGGTGCACCTCAGGGTGGGTGGTTGTGGTGGGGATTAGAAGACGAGCAGAGCCGTTCCTGGGAGCGGTTGGGCTGTTGGAGTTGTGCATCTGGCTGCAGGACCCTCGCAGACTGTGTGAACAAACTCGGGTTTGTGTCCTGCGGGGATTTAGCGAGGCCTGATGGAATTAAATCCCACTGTTGGCTTCTGTCGGTCTTAATGTGTTCCTTCCCTTTTTTGCTCCCGAAATCTCTTCTCTCCCATTGTGTGCCACAGACCCAGTGAGATGAAAAGGTGCTTCCAGGCTTCCCTGTAGGCCAGCTACAGTGTCTGCTCAGCGGTGCGTTACCCACTTACTGGATGATAAAGATTTCTTCTCCATATTTTTATTCCTTTAACCAAACTATCTTTTGAGTTGTCACTGCAGCTTTTGTGTGAGAACAAATGGGTCAAAGCACTGGTCAGCCTCGCTGGCAGGGTCTCTTTGATCTCCATGGTGTGTCAAGCTGAATCAGGCTTGAAATATAATAAATAAGGGTGGCTGGTTTTGGGCAGGGATGAGGCTTTTAAGCAGCTCTGTGTCCTGTGGTGCAGATATTAATGAACAGTGCCGTGAGTGTGGGTGTGCTGTGCGCCGGGACCCACTTAACTAATTGTCACACACTGAAGGTCAACATCCCCCAAAATCCTCAGCGTTGAAATGGCAACATGCAGGATAGTTCAAATGTACCCTGGCCGTGCCCCAGCTGAAACCCTTTCGTTAGAGCCACGGTCTGAGCTCCTTGAAGTTTCTGTTTTGTTGGATTAAAACAGTTATCTTTTACCAAAGGGATGGCAGGAGGTGGAAGCTGGAAGCTATTAAATGCTCGGTGCCAAGATATTTTGTTGTTTTCCCCGAAATGATCTTCTTAAAACTTTCAACTGATGTGAAAGATGAGATGTGGGAGCCCCTCTTAGCAGGGTATCATCTATTCAGCTTTTGTGTGCAGGAGCATTCACACTCAGTCAAAAGCTCCTGGCTCAATATGTCAATACCTGATTAAACAGAAAGAAATGCCCCTGCTTTGAATGTGAAAGCAGGGCTAAAGTAATCGTGCCTTGATAGTGGGTTAATGCTTCAAGCCAGTTCAGATTTCTTAATTAGGGACTGATTTCTGACATCAGGAATGTAAATTAGCTGCAATTATGTCTTTGCTGCAGCCTAGCACCTTCTCATTCCAATAGTTTTACAAATGTTAATTGCTTGTCCTGGCTCCTTTCAGAGGGATCTTATTCTGCAGCTGGGGAAACTGAGGAACAGCTTGTGTTACTTGCCCCAGCCAGCACAGCTGCTTGATGAGGGCTGAGAAAAAGCTGTGGGAGCCTGATTCAGGCCGCCCTTTCAGAAGGGTTTCTGGAGTGTTTGTGGCTTTCCAGCAATGAGGCATTTGGAAACCCCTTGCTGAGTCTTTTCTAAGCTAAAATACTCAGTTCAACTACGTTTACCTGACAGTTATGACTGTTTGTGATAGGATGCTCAGGTATGCTGCATTTACAGGCTGTTAGGCAATTTTTCAGCAATTTTAGTGATTATTTTCTAAGTGCTGTTCTCACCAGACCAGTTTCTAGTGGAATTTGGGTAATGCTGGTGTGATTGCAAGCTTTGTTGCAATGAAACCTGTATCCAGAGTTTGTATTCCATGTACACACAGCTTAAACATGCTTTTGTCCCTGCTTTAATCATGGAATCACAGAATAGTTCGGGTTGGAAGGCCATTAAGGGTCACCTAGTTCCAGCCTCTCTGCCGTGGTCAGGGACACCTTCCACTAAACCAGGTTGCTCTGGCTGCTTTAATGTGAAGCTAGACTGAAAATGGAGGCTTTGATTCAAGTCTGAATCTGTAGTAATAGTTTGTTGAGGAAGACATCACCCTTTCATGGGTTTAGTAGGGATTTTTATAATGTTTTTTCAATAGATGATTAGTAGCTCATCCATACGAGCTTCATGTATGTAAATTTAATTGTTGAAAGACAAACCTATTTGCTTTTCCTTTTGCAGCCACACAGCTGATTTATTTTTTACTTGATTCTCAGTCATTTACTTGCTCTAGCCTAGGACCACCTTTGGTCTTTACAGGGCAGGCTTTGACTGTGACCTCATAATTACAGGATGCTAAAAATTGGACAAACGAGAAATGAACCTGAGCTCCCCAACCCTGAAGTAACTGTATTTATCTTTTCAGACTTTGTAACTTTCTTCTGGAAAACCCAGATTACCCAAAGAAGGAAGGCAGAGTGGTTTTAAACCCCAGCAGCAGCCTGCTTGCCAGCCAAGATGAGACAAAGGCAAGTGAGAGTATCCTCATCCCCTGCTGCCTCTGGGCAGTCTGTTCAGCCTGAGTGGACCTTGGGATGTCTGCTTTGATTAGTGTGTGTTTGCAGAGTGCTTGGCTGAGCCTTGCTTTCACGGGAGGCCTCTGGGTATGTGTAAGGCGGCGTTAAATAGCAATAATTAGTTGCTTGCAAGATGACTTCCAAGCCTTTCCTGTTTGGCTGTGGCAGAACTGCAGTGTCTGCTCCTTTGCCTGCAGCGAGCCCCTCTGCCCTGCCTGCCTGTCACTGCCCCATCTCAAGTGTTCGTTTTGATACCTGAGACGAGAATTCCACAATCGTTCTGTCACATGAAGTAGCCTTGGCCCTCGGGTCTCTCCTGTGAGGCCTTTAGGCATTGCCTTGCAGCCTCCTAACTGCAAATCTCCCCACAGCTGCTTGATTTTATTTGTGTTTTAAAACGTCCATTTAACAAAAAATTCTCTTTGAGCTGCTTTGAGGATGTTGAAATAGCTCTTTGTGGCCTGAGAGAGATGTCGAATACCTCTTTCTGCTCTTGGAAGCATCTCTCTACCTCGAGCTAATAAAGTTGTTCGCTCTTCATAGTAAACTAAATATTTCCTCTCCTGGCTGTCTCAGGCAGCTGCACACAATGGTTTTAAACGACATTTCACCTTGGGCAGGTCACCTGCAGAGGTGCCTGGGCCAGTAGGCTTTGCAGCCACACTGTACTGAGGTGCTCAGAGCTGGGTGCCACATAACCTGAATTTTGGGTGGTCTTGCAGAATGTCCTGATCACTGAGAGAGTCATTTGTGGTGTTCCTGTGTGTATTTATAACAGCCTTTTAATCTTTTTCATTTTGTCCTTAGGTGCCTAAAGTGGACTACTTTGACTTTTCCAAACTTGCCCCCCTTGACCAGCGGTGCTTTATTCAGGCAGCTGATCTCCTCATGGCAGACTTCAAAATGCTGAGCAGCCAGGACATCAAGTGGGCACTGCACGAGCTCAAGGGACACTATGCAATCACACGAAAGGTGCTCCAGTTCAAGTCTGTTTTCTTTCCTGGCCTTATCTCCCACGTCTGCAGAGACCCCTGTGATGTCTTTGGCCTTACTGTACCATCTGCTGCTGTGTGCTTATGGGTTTTATAATAATCTTCCTTTCCTTTTAAGAAGTTTTAATCCATTTAGTAGAGATTTTCAAAATTTATTGGCCAGACAGAATGCTGCAGGAAGTTTTTACTTTCCCTAATAGGAGAGCTGGGGAAACACGAGCTGGCTGATGGTGGGTGATGCATTACACTGGGAAGTGTTCCTGTACATCGCCACTGAAGTGCAGTGTAATTGCCAATAAAACCTAGACATTTAGCTAAATCTTAAAACATTTAACTTTGGCTGCTGGTTAACTGACTGCATGGGATTGAAAAGCAGCCTGAGTATCGCTGTCCTGTTTCTTCTTATTCTGACTTGTGGCGTGAGTCCTGTATTCCTTATAAAAGTTCCACTGCCGTGAAGATGCAAAGACATTTGTTTTAAGTATCAGCAAACTGAATGTTAGTGTGGCTTCAAGTTTTTGACTTAGATCTGCTCCTGCTTGAGCTTCGTTCTTTACTATTCCAGGACTTAACTAAAACAAAACTTCTTGTCTCTTCACTTGATTGACTGAGCACTGAGTATTTGAACCTCACCGTTTTAAACAAAAAGCCAAACCCAGCAACAAAAAAAGAAGCCAAACCAGCTCTGTTTAATACAGCTGGTGCCCACTCTGATATTAACAGCTGAGCTGTTAGGAAGTATCATTCACCTACTTTGTTTTTATGGAATAATTACTTTGAGTACATGAAGCAACAAGGTGAGCAAAGGAAAGATGCATATTTGCTTTTATTTGGAGTGTTTGGCTTTCCAGTTTTGGATCAGTCCTATGCCCATGTTTGTACTGTGCTTCAGCTTGAATTAAGTGCTCCTGCTTTCTTCCAGGCACAGGATTTCAGCCTGTATGTTGTTTTCTAGGCCTTTTCAGATGCTATCAAAAAGTGGCAGGAGCTGTCTCCTGAAACCAGCGGGAAACGAAAAAGGAGGAAAGAAATGAATCAATATTCATACATAGACTTCAAATTTGAGCAAGGTAAATGCCAAGCTGTGTGTATTGTGCTCTCTGCATTGTTATTGTAAGCAGAACTGGCTTGCAGCAGAAAGCAACTCCTCTTAAAAGGGATGTGGTCCCAAAAGAGCTGAGTTTCTGTCACTGGTATGTGTTTTGGAGATGCTCTTCATTAGTGCCTCTGCTTGGTGAAGTGCTGTGGGAGCTGCTGAAAGTCTGCACCTGGTGTTGTGTGTGGAGGAAGGAGGATTTAAGCTTTGTTCTGGCTGCTCCATCCCTTTTTATTGAGCCTTCATCTCTGCTTCAGGGGATGTGAAAATTGAGAAGCGCATGTTCTTCCTGGAGAACAAGAGGCGGCACTGGCGGTCCTACGACAAGCTCTCCCTTCTCCCACCGGTGCTACTGGAGCAGGAATTCTACGAGCAGAAAGTGAAAGAGATGGCAGAGGTGAGTGATAGGAGCTGCTTTGGTCAGGTGCAAATCTTCAACACATGTTGAGGTTTTTGGCCCCAAACATGAAAAATCTGTCTCTCAGAGAAATTCAACCGTTGAACCAAATATTGAATAACTGTGTTTTCCCCTTCCCTACCTGTTAACACATATGTCTCTTCCCAAGTAACTCAATTTTAAAGGAAAGAAGCCAAGCACAGAATTTCATATTTACTTAACTATGCAGCTGCTGCTTGTGCAAACACCATTCTGGACGGGGTGTTTTGCTATGAGGGGGTGAAAACTCCACTAATTAACTCTTTCCTCTAATTGTTAGCAGGCTTCTCTGCTGTTTTAGGGCTTGTAATTGCAGCTCGGTGTTGGCGGTGAGTAATGGCCATGCCCAAGGCAGCGTGTCCACTCACTCTGCCTTCCCCAGGCTGGCAATCCTGTGGCTCCAGAACGATTTGTCCTGTGCTGAGAACTCTGTGTTTTGAGGCAGAACCTGCAACACCCACTGCCGCGTTGTCTTCCCTTCCTAGGCTGAGGAAAGACTGAATTCACAGCTCTGCACCCACAGTCCTTTCTAAAGCAGCTCCTTAAAGATCCTTGTCTCTTAGGCAGATGGGTAAGGTCTCCTTTGAAACACAAAGCTCGTGTTCTCTGGAGGGGCCCGTTGGGTGAGATCATCTCTGCCCATGGAAACCTGAACCAGCAGCCCTCCACAACACAGAATTTGGTTCTTTGTTCTTGCTGCCTTTGCTTCTCCCATCTGTTTTAGCTGAATCATAAATAGCTTAATGGATTGGAGGGATGGGCTGAGTGATGTTACAAGCAGATAACGAGCCTTTTATGGTGCTTTGTGAGTCCTGAGATAATGTAAATGAGTGGAGAGTTTGGAAAATTGCTTTATCTATTCTCTAAATACAGATGCACGTGTCTCTCTTGCAGCATGCAGACTTCCTCCTGGCTCTGCAGATGAATGAGGAGCAGTATCAGAAGGTCAGTATCTGTAACGTTGCGAGTTGAGTTCAGCTTGTGCACAGACACTGTTTTTGCACTTCCTACTTCACAGATTCTTTTAGCTCTGGAATGGAGCTTTTCTGAAGCTTCATTTCACTGTGCTGCTTTTGCTGAGCTGGTAAAACCTGTGTAATGTGTGTTGGCTGGCTTTTAGGAAAGGTAGACAGGAGCTGAGGCCAGCAAGACAGTATTGATGCATGTAATGATCTGTAGTAATTCAGCTCGTGTCTTCACTGCTCAGAACAAACATTGCAATAGAATAGCATCGGGTTTGCTCTTGCTCCCACCATTATGGCTGTTTAAAACGGATCCACTGTTGCTGGAGCTTGGCCAGTGGGAAGGCCTGCCTTGTTTGCAGAAAGAATTCTTTGAAAACCTGAAAATCAGCTTTCACTTCAGAGAAAATGTAGAGGAACAGTTCAGCAGCTGTGTGCATTACATTTTGGTCTCAATGCCAATTTCCTCTTCAAACTTTGGAAAAGTGGGCTATACTTTACTTTTTAGCAGTGGCAAACTTCTCCACCTCCACAGTGAAGAGGCCAAGACAGGGTCTGCCCAGGCAGATGGTAAATGTTCCTTTAGAGGGTAACAGATCTGAATCTTGGTTTTCCCCATGAGAGTGGTGTGTACACTCAAGCTGCTTCCCTGTGCCTGCAGCTTCCCAAACCCAAGATGCTGCTCTGCCTGTGAGCTAAGAATTATTAATCACTGCATGTTCTGTAGCTTTTTGGAACCTGTCAAGCAGGACATGTAGATATGAAGCGACTTAAAACTGAATTTCTGGTTGCACTCAGGGAATTTGGACCACCAAATAGGATATGGAATGGAATGGTGTATATCTGTAGCTGTTTTTTAGGATTAATGCTGGCAATTTTCTCTGGATTGCAGTTGTGTGTGTGTGTTGCTATAGCTATTGATGTTTTGATGCTGATTCCTCTGGTGGCTGCAGGACGGGCAGATGATCGAGTGCCGCTGCTGCTACGGGGAGTTTGCCTTCGAAGAGTTGACTCAGTGTGCAGATGGTCACTTGTTCTGCAAGGAGTGCCTAATTAAATATGCTCAGGAGGCAGTTTTTGGCTCTGGGAAGGTAAGGATTTCGCAACTGGACAAGGGGGAAATAGATAATTGCTGTTGGGAGATGACATTGCTGTTTGTGTAGTGTTGTTGCTTAAAACAGATGCAACTGCACTTCCCAGGAAATATTTGAATGGAATGGGTGTCCTGAAATCCAAGTCAGTCTTGCCATCAAGTGAAGCCAACAACTTTACAATGTGATCTTTGCACAGGATTTCAGGGTTACTAACCTCTTTTTTTTTTTCGCTTTATGCTTTGCAATTTGATTATTAGGAGAACTTTCTACAACGTTCATAGTAACATAGTAACTTGTTTGCTTTTATTTTCTACTAAATAAACCAGTGGTATCTGCACAGAGAACACTTATCTCTGACTTGGCCAGTCTCCTACCTAAGAGTGCTTGTCCTTCATAATATCACTGTGATCCCAACTTAATTTGGGGGTTGGTTCCTCTATGGCACTACTAACCTCCTCAGACTCTGATTTAGCTAGCAATTATCCTGGTACTTAGCTGAGCTATAAACAAGTCATTAACCTGCTCTGAAGTGTGTGTGTGCTCCTTTGCCTCAGGATATGATGCTCCAACTGTGGGATGCCGTTGTACTCTGGGATCCATTTCATGTAAATGTATAAACTGACAGCTGTATTTTACATGACTTTATTGAAAAGAATGCCCCGTGTGAGTGCTGGTTCTCAGCAGAGACTGTACAACAATAAAGGGCTGATACATGGTCACAGTGGACTTGGAGTGAGTGAATTGTGATCCCAGCTGGCAGCAGCATCTTCCTGCCCAGTGTTTGTTTGAGGCCTGATTCGTTTAATTAGGCTTGTTCTTTCCATGGCAAACCCATTCTCTGGCAGTCATTTTAGGCAGATTTAGATGAGATATTGGGAAAAACGTTTTCGTTATGAGGCACTGGCACAGGTTACCCAGAGAAGTTGTGGATGCCTCATTCCTGGAGGTGTTCAAGGCCAAGTTGGACAGGGCTTGGAGCAACCTAGTCTGGTGGAAGGTGTCCCTGCCCATGGCCTGGGTTTAGAACGGGATGATTTTTAAAGTACCCAAATCATTGAGATCTGCTGGCTTTAGCTCTTACTTTCTCTGAGCAAGGCTCTGCACTGATTTGCTTGGAAATGTTCTGGATCCTGGGCTGCTTTTTGCTAATGTCATACTGAACCTGAACTCTCTCTCCAACCCCAGTCAGAGCTCAGCTGCATGGAAGGCAGTTGCACGTGTTCCTTCCCCACCAGTGAGCTGGAGAAAGTGCTTCCAGAGAACATCCTCTGTAAATACTACGAGCGGAAAGCTGAGGAGGAGGTGGCTGCTGCCTGTGCAGATGAGCTCGTCAGGTGAGTGTCCCACAGAGAATGCTGCACTTACTGCTGTAGAAAATTGTTCCCTGAAACCCTCCTTTTGTGCTGACTCTGAGATAGGTAGCTTTTAAAGAGCTGGATTATAAATTCAGACTTCTGCCTTCCCAGGTCTGTTTTTATTCTGCCTTTGACTAGGAGCAGATTAAAATTCAATAGACTTGTCTCCCCCAAGACTTGCTTGCCAGCTCTGTGCTGATCCTCTAAATTACATGGTCAAAAGCAGTGCTGAGCATATAATATTTTGATTGCAAACAGGGAAGTGATCGAAGAAATATGAGCAAAAAGGCAATAGTCAGCACATCCTGGCAACAGGCATTGGGTTGGCAGCCTTAGCAACTTCCACACAGCTATTTGACTAAATCAGCCTTCAGCAAAGCTGTTTGGCTCTCTGCATTAATGGCATCTCGTTTTGGGCTACAGGTGTCCCTTCTGTAACTTCCCAGCTCTACTGGACAGCGATGTGAAGCGGTTCAGCTGCCCCAATCCCCGCTGCAGAAAGGTAAGTGGGGGATGCTTCACATTTGGTCTCTTCTGGAGTGTTGGGCAGGAGAACTGGGAGGACAACTCCCCCTTCCTAGCAGCAGTATCTCATGTGACTGCATAGGGCAGCAGTCAAAGTGTTTGCTGGATCCTACTGATCTTCTGTAAAATTGGGTTCCTGGACAGGTGAGTTTCAGGGCACTGTTGATAAAAGAGAAGCAGGAGTCCTGTCTTTTCTTGGAGGATGTTGGCTAAAAAAGCCTGAGGGTGCCAGAGGTTGCTGTCTTGCATATATGGAAATGTTCTGGTTGAACATGGAACTGGGTGTTTGTAAGTCAAAACCAAATTCTAATCTTGTACCTAATAGAACTTGTGGAGAATGAGCTGGAACAACCTTTCATGCTGTGTTTGAGGGAATTGGTATCTGCATGTTTCTTTTATGGAATAGCTTGAATACAGATTCAGTTGGAAGTGGCAGAAAAACTTTTTGGAAGAGCTGTCTGAAATGTCAGCCATTCAAAGGGCAGATCTTTGTACTCTCCCCAGTTGCTAATGGCCATAACAGGAGAATCATCGGGCCAGGTAGGGGGATGGAATGGGGAAATCTTGCTGCTTCTGCACCATAAGTTCTGGGGAAAAACAGAAGCACAGAAATGTTTCCCGGTCTCGTGAACAGATGCAGGATTTCGCTCATATCTGGTGCCAGCGAGGCAGGGCAGGATCAGTGCTTGGCACCAAGCTACAAGGCCTCTTGCATCACTGTAGCCACAACAGTGAATTCTCATGAGATCTGAGATTCCTGCTAATCCCTGAAATTCCTCCCGAGGGCATTAACCTTACACTTGTAACTGCCAGAACTTTGGGTTCTCTCATTGATGTGGTATCACCTTTTGCCTGTGTTGAGAAGTTAATAGAAGGTTAAATTCTATTGTCTGGAGAAGTTGAAGTTGCCCGTGCTGAACTCTGCAGTGTGGTGCGAAAATGGAACTTACCTGGGGGGGAGAAAGCTGCTTATGAAAGATGCACAATTCCATTTTAGATCCTGATCTCCAGATAGGTTTTGTTAACATCTACCCTTCTCAGCTGGGGAGGGAGTGTAATGCCGATGGATTGTCCCACTGTTGGAGCGAGGAGGTTTGCTCGGCACTAGGTGGCAATGTTGATTCACGTTTAAGTCTCGATTTTTTTTTCTGTTTTTGCAAAAGCCGAGTTGTTTTCAAAATGTACATATGTCAGCACTACAGAACACAACTTGGGCTTGAAAAACATGAACCCTTCAATGAGCAGAATGAATTGAAGTCGCTTTTTCCCTAAAACGTGTAATGCAGCACAGTAACCGTGGTAAGAGGGATCAGTGCTGAAATGTTCCTTTCCTACTGCTTTGCTGTTTCATTTCCTTCCTAGTGTACTGCCTGTTCCACCCTCCCTGGGGTTACAGCATTCCAGTGGGCTGGATTTCTGGTTTCCTGGACAGCTTGTGTTGATTCATTAGCTGAAAATCTGCTGAGTAGCTTTGTGCTCTTCTTAGAAGTCTTTAATGACTTTAGGATTTGAAGTCGAGGGTGAGGAATTTGGATAGCAGGATGTGGTGTCTCGCAGCATCCACTGCAGTGGTTCTTCATAGTCCCTCTATCTCCCGTCTCTCCAGAATGAAGAATTTCAGTTAATGCTCTTGCTTGCAGGAAATGGTTGCCCTAAGGGAGGAAAGGGCTAATCTAGGGAACTCCTCAGAGGTTGGAGAGGATGCACTGGCTTTGCTAGCAGTGCCTCTGGCAGACTCGGTGGTGGTGATGACTGATCCTGGAAGGAGTCCCTCTCTGGTTGGAAGGACTGCACTCACACAGCTGAACCTAAAGCAAGGGGAAGTGTGGAAAGGGCAAGGTCAAAATGTGTCTCTCCCAAAACCTCAGAGCTCTTTGAGGGTGGGGAGAGGAGGACCAGATGGTGGACCTGTTGTATCCCTGTGCTCCATCACCTGGATCCTTTGTCTTGCTTTGGGAGTTTGTGTTGATACCCTCGGGCTCTCCATTAAATCTTGCAGGCAGGTTCGTTCATGTTTGGGCCAGCTATGGATATGTTGTAGAGCAAGTGATGTGAACCAGCTGGAAGCCTTCACTTTGGCTGTGTGTCTGTATGCTGGGCTCAACAATAAGAACTCTGCACATACCCAGGTCACTGCTTGTGCATCTCACCTGTAGTTGCAGTCACTTGCACCTTGCAGGGACCAAAATGTGGCTAACTGTAACCTGAGCGACGAGCAGAGCTGCCCTGCCTTCTGTGAGTGCCCGGCTGCACGGGGAGCATGCAGATGAGCTGGCACCATCTGCCAGGGCCACTGTGGCTCCAGCTGTGTGGCATCAAGTTTGGCTCCTGGTTAGGTGGCCGGGGCTTGAATCTTAATATGACAAACAGCAGGGTGGAGGAAAAGCTTAGTTAGCCGAGGAAAAATGTCCGAGCTGCCCTACGGATGTGTTCTCTGTGTGTGCAGTCTGAGCTGCTGCTGGGGCAGAGGCAGCTTTCACTCCTATTTGGCTGAGTATTGAGGTTTTGCTCTGTAATAAGCTGCTGACTACACATGGAGCCAGGCTTCCTGGTGACAGGAGGGTGCTCCAGCCTGCTTGTTTGGCCTCCATCTTGGAGGGATCCCTGCATGGAAGCAGCGCTCAAATTTCTCGTCTCTAAGGATGCACGTTTCTCCTCCCAGTGCTACAGAGCAGCCCAAAACTGGCAATGGTGGTGAAACAAGGAAAGGCACATGTTGCTGGTTGAGTTGTGCAGCACTGGGAGGTGAGTGTGCACTTCTGCATGGGGAGGGAAGTGCTGTTTCCCACCAGAAAAGGAAGTCCATCCTCTCTGCTCAGCCTCCCTCCTCCCAAGACCCCACAATGTTGAAGACAAGGCTTTTGTTCCCAGCTGCTGCTGCCGTCCCTGGCGCCGTGTTGTGGGAGAGGGAGATGGTTTCCCTTCTTTGCAGTCTCAGCACAAAGCACTGCAGGGCTTTCAGCCAGCAAGAGATGGGGAGCTGAAAGCTGCCGTTGCCATGGAAATAATGCATGCACGGAGCAGCGGAGAGCTTGAAACCCCCAGCACTCCTTTCATAGCCAGGCCACATTGCAGGGACTTGCGTTTCCAAGACTTTTCCTTAAAACTCCTTTCCATAGCATGGAATTTTTATTACTTTATGGTACCGGGTTGTCTGGGTCAGTGCTGGCTGGGTGTAAGAGGTGGTGGCGTGTGGCCGGTGTGGGATGGCATTGCCCTCAGCCTGGGCAGCTGCCATTCCTGTGCATCCACAGTGGGTTTGGGGACTGCCTTGAGCATTTTTGTGCCTGTCTCAGATGGATAAAATCTGCACTCTTTTGCCTCTCATCTTCAGCTTAGGCTCTCTGGCCACCAGCAATCCTCACGTGTTTTAATTTGCAGCGCTGAGACTTGGCGTTTTAGGGCACGCCTTTTTAAGCTGCTCCGTGTCTCGGGCTCGATTTGGAGGTGCTGGCTAGGAACAGATGCACCCAGCTGCTTGTAGCCTTCATTTTCTGTTGGAAGTGAGACAGGTTTAGACTTGCACCGAGCTGTGCCCGAACACGGCCTCTCTCAGCAGGGCACCACCAGCGCCGGTATCGAGCGCGAGTCGCGCTGTGCGGTTTGCGCGGCTCTGACGGGAGTGGTCTCGCTGAAATAAATTACTGCTCGATCAACAAGGCCTGAAGTTGCAGAAGGAGGTCAGGGGGATACTGTGACACCCGTGATCTCTGTACCTGGTGCAGCAAGGCACACACAGCTGCTCGTGGTTCAGAGATGGGTAACGAGGCGGCCGCACCGGTGATCCGGTTAGGAGTGTTTTATAGAGTGCAGGGGGAAGTGTTTGTGTAATCCAGCACCCAGCAGCAGGGGATGTGTTCAGGATGACACAGCTGTCCAAGGATGTCATCCAACACATACCACAGGGCCCATTACTTCTGTGCTAAAGGCTGGGCCGTGCTGCCCGGAGCTGCCCTGCCCGACTCCAGATGTGCTGTGGGTTTCGGCTTAAACTGTATCAGGATTTGTCGCTGGCAGGGTGCGTGTGGAACATGGAAAAAAAGATTGTCCTGGTTGGAGAAACTGAGCTTGTCCAGAATGCCTCAGAGTAGGGATATACATATGGAGAATTACTTAATTCTCCTTGTTTTGCAACATGTTTTCCCAGCTGTTGAAGTCTGCTGTCTCATTCAGCTTCCTGACAGCAGCGCAAACATTTTGAAAGTCCCGTGGCCCCATCTCATTCTCTGTTCAGACATTCTTATTGCTGTTATCCGTATGTTTTTCCTTGAGCCTGTTTATTTGGATTTGATGGTTACTTGGAGCTTAGCCCCACAGCTTTAGTGCAGAGCAGAGCCGAAGGTAGCATTTGCTGTGGCAGACCCCTCTGTAATTTCTTCTTGGTGGCAGTGACCTCCGGTCCCAAGTCTTGTGTTTAAATTCCCATCCTTCTGTGTCTCTTAGGAAAATTTGTTGGGACAAGGAAGAAAAGGAAACGTGGTATGGACAGCCTTGCTACGTGTCTTCATAGAATTACAGAATGGTTTGGGTTGAAATGGTCTTTAAGGGCCCTTCATTTTCACCCCCCACCATAGTCAGGGACACTTTCCACTAGACCAGGTTGCCTAGGGCTCTATCCAGCCTGGCCTCGAACACTTCCAGGGATAGGGCTTGGGAACGGAGCACTTGTGGCCGTGTCCACTTTGATCTGGAGACCTGTCTCCCACATGTCCATGCCAGCAGAACTCTCTAAGCCATCTTTCCATGGCTCTGCCATCTTCCTCCTGAGCGCTGCATCCCTGACACCTCCTGTTCCGGAGCTCTCGGCTGCGCCCTTTTTAAACTCGCAGCGCGCATGGGAACTCGCTGGGCGCTCTCGGTGCCAAAACCACAACAAATGGCGAGTTTCCGTCTGTCAGCTCGGCTCAGCCCGGCTCAGGCTCTCCACGGCTGGGCAGGCGATTTTCATTTTTCTTCCATAAAAGGACATTGAAGCTCGGCTGCAGCAGCGGTGCCGGTGCCGAGCCACAGGCAGGGCGAGCGCGATGCTATCGGAGCGCGGCTCATTCCCTATCTCCGCAAAGGGATGGGCCGGAGGGAGGGACCAAGGTCGAAGGTGGGGTTGAGGTGATTGTAGGCAGCAGATAGCAGGTTTTATTGCCAGGTTCTAAAGGGAGGTAGATAACAGGAGAGAGCTTGTGGTAGAGCAAACCTTAAAAGTACAGTCCCGTGGAGGAAGGGCACGTGCGCTGAACCGTGTGGGCTGTCCCATCGAGGCGGGGAGGGTCAGAGTTGCTTGGGGGGTGCTGAGAGTTGGGAGATCTTTTCATTCCCCAGCTTTATGCTGGGCAAGCTACTTATCCTGGGAGGAAACTGCAAGGGGAACGAGGGAAAGCCACGTGCCAGGGGTACTGTCTTACACCTTGATTTTTGCTGTGTGCTTGGACTGGGCAGGAGCAGTTACAAGAACTGAGTGGTGCCAGCAGTAAGTTGCTCCTAAATACCTCTTTCCAGAGAAGGAGGCACAATAATCAGCCCCAAATCACTGCTTGCCAACTCGTCACCCTTTTGAGACACATAGGAAAGGGCAGTAGAAGCTCTGAGAATACCCCACCTGGAAAGAGGGAGTGGGCTGGGTTAATTGCTGTGGTGGGGTGGAGAGACTCCATCAGCGGGAGCTCAGGTGCTGCTGCTGCTTTAACAAGGTCAAGTCTATTTATGCAGTGGTATGTGGAAATGCTTCACTTGATAAATGAGTCTGACAGAGGAGGAGAGGGTGAGGCCCAGCCTGGAAATGGACCTGAGGAAAGAGGTCAGATTAAATGGGGTATCTGTCTCTTGCAGGGGGAAAAAAAAGAAAAGGCTGCTGAAAGCAGGAACTCGGACTAGTCCCTTTAAAAATGGACTTTGTAAGTCAGTGCAATTTTGAGCAACAAAGCTTGCTCCAGTGCTTGCTTTCTGCCGTGTACAGCAATATCCAGTCAGTGAAAAGCCAATTGAAAAGGCTGTTCACTGACCAGTGAGTGCCTCTGTGTCAGGTCCATACGAGGTAGCAGTGCTACCTTTCATTCATAGCTTTGTCCTTTGCTGGGGAGAGGTCCAGAAGTAATAAACTGAGTACAACTTCATGCGGAGATGGAAATTTAAGCTTCAGCATCTTGTTTAGCCTTTTGTCCCTGGGCACAGGGAGCCTACAACTGTTTAGGCAAAGGGAACACTGAGAGTAACAGCACACCTGTGGTGGTCAGTTCTGGGGTATGATGACTGTCCTTGGAGATGAGTGATAGATTCCACAGGGAATTGGATAAGAGCACCCTGGGTGGGGTGTGAAAGACCCTTGGCTGCCTTGAATGTGGAAAATTGGTGGAGTAGCCTCGTAGCCAAACTCCTGGGGCTGGAGGGACCCTAAAAGTTGTAGTTGTGCTGAGGCTGAGACCTGCTGCAGGCTGAGATGAGCTGGCAGCTTTGCCTTTTCCTCCTCAGTCCCTTTGAAAATGAAAGGGACAAGAGGTTTTCTTCCATCTCATGCAGACAAGAGTGGGAGTCATGTAACATGGTCACCCTAACATCAGGGAGAAACCCTAAATCTCTGTATGGACCAGAGTGCTCAGATTCCTTCATTTGTTTGATTTTTAAACAGCGAAGCAACTTTGCTTGGTCACTTGTCTGTCCCCATAACAGGTGGCAGTGCCACTGAGCTGTCCTGGGACTGCTGTGAGCTGGGCACAGGTCCTTTCCACAGCAGTTTAAGGTTAAAACCCTGCCTAGTGTATTTGCAGAGTGTTGGAGCAGGGTTATCGTTTTGCTGCTGCAGTGGAAATGGACGTTGGAGGGGATGGAAAAAGGCTGTTCCCAAGCCAAATTAAAAACATTGTTCTGACCTTACTCAAGAAGCTGTATCTTCCCTCTCTTTCCTCCCCCTCACATTCCTGTCGTAGTAATCACTGATCTCTAACCTCAGCTTCATCTGCCACAGCTAACCACTTAAAAAATGCACTTAAAAAACCCCATCCACCTCATTTTGCTGTACCTTAGTGCTTCCAGGGCAGAGTTATCTTTGGAGGGGCGTGAGTCAGCAGCGGAGGTTGGGAATAGCTTTGTGTCAGGGCACTGATGAGTGTGCCAGGCCAGAGCCTGAGATGGCCTAACCTGGTGCAGGGAGTGTGGGGAGGTGTTTTGCTTCTCCTTTCTGTTTGCACATAAACAGATTTCAGCAGATGACACAGTCATCAGACTTCCTGAGCTAACACAAGGCTGCTGCAGACGATGGCCATTCTGGAGGCTGTCAGTGGAGTTTGTTTCCTAATTTGGTCACAGCGTGTTCAGGGCTGGCCTGCTTTCCTTTTTTCTTTTTTTTTTTTCCTCTTTTTTCTTTTTAAAAACACCCATCCTTTTCTCTCATTGTCGTGGAGGGGAAGCTGTTTGTATCTGAGAACCTCCAGCTCCTCTCACTTCCTCTCCACAGAGGAAGTGATACTTGAAAGGCCCAAAACACCATGCAGTTCTGAAGCTGATCTTTCCTTTTTTTTCTTTTTCCTTCCTTTGCCATTCTTCCATGAGTTCATCTCAATGTGAGCCTGCTGGCCTTTTATGCTTTCTGGGTAGCCCTCTGAGCCCTTTGTGCTGGAGGACTTTGGAGTAGTTCTCTGAAGTGTCAGAGTGAGCTGTGCTACAGTTAAATTATAACATTGATAAGCTTGATGTATTGAAATATTTATTTCAAGAGGGAGCGACGTGTGATTTCAGGAAAGAGCGTGCGTGTTGGTTTGTACATCATCACTCACAGAAGGCCTGGTACCATGCAGGAAGCTGTAAATGCCAAAAACCAGGAGAGAAGCCCTTTCAGAGTGAGTTCAATTGTCTTACAAATCTTCCTTTAGAAGATCCCTGCTTTTCAGTGTTGGACCAGAGTCCGCCCCAAACGAGCTGCCTTCCTGGCATGCAGGAGACACTTCAGCCCTTCCACGCTTCATGAGAGTTTTCATTCAGCAATAGGAACAGCCAAGGAATCATCACCAAACCTATAGGCTCCTTTATTGCCTTTGGTTCTGTGCTGGACTTAGCAGGAACAGAAGGAGAAAATAAAAAGGAAAAAACAAGTTCCCAGGTGATGCAGTTGAGGAATGCAGTTCCAGCAGCTTTATTCAGTGGGATGGGGAGGATTGTGTGCCTTAGGTGGGGGTGAAGCTGTTGCTGTCAAGGGAGCTGCTGTCAGTTAGAGAAGCTTTCCAGGCCTTGGAAGCTCAGGGAAATGCTGGGTTACCTATTCAAACCCAGCTCTATTTTAGGTTCATAGTACATGTCATAAACAGCTTCAGCAGAGCCTGAGGTTAAGGTGTGCCCGGAGCAGATGGATTAGTGGCATTAAAGGTTTGGCTGTAGATGGGCAGGTACGGGCTGGTCTCAGCAGAAATTCTCTGTGGAGAGGAAACGTCAGCGTGTGTCATGTGTGGGATCCCGGGTTACTGGTGACCTCCAAAACATGAGTAACGGAGAAATGGGAACACCGAGTGGTGAGGCAGCAAGTTTAGAGGGGCAAAGGGAAGGTGAAACACAAGTTTACGTCTAATTTAGTAAAAATCACCTCTGTGTGTCATTCCTATTTGCATATTATCCTCTAATTAGCCATGACTGACTCACGCACCACTTCCACCTGAAAGGAATGATATGCTTTGAAGTGTATGGTTTATAATCTCAGTAGGCCGGCATTTCTCCTCATCTTCTCCTTTCCCCTTCCAGTGCCCCCCAAAATGCATTCTCTTACTGCTTTTAACCTTCAAGCCTCTTTTCTTCTGCTCTCTCTCTCTGTTACTACTCTTGCATTATTAATGGACTGTAGCAATTCAGCCAGAACACTGACATTACTAATTATTACTTGTAGCAGAGGAATGGGGAGCGAGATAGAAACTGGGTCAGGAAATGTTGTCATCATAAAACGATAGCAGCAGAACTGTTTGTATGGGCAGGTTTACATTGGAAATGCCTCCTTCACCCCGGAGCACACCTGTGCATGCTCACCACGCTCATCCTCTTTGCTTATTTGCTGCGTGCAGATGGGAAAAGCGTCTCAAACACAGAGAAGGGTTAATGGACCTGTGATTTCCAGCAGCAGAGAAATGGAGTGATGGGTTGTGTTCTGCCTGGCAGCACTTCAAGCATCACAAAATTCACGTGCTTCTCGTTGCTGTAGTAGGAAGCCCCTTCCCCTGTTGGTGTCAAAGGCTGAGGAAGCAAAGTGGCTGCGTTTATTTTTGCATTCAGCGAGAGCCTGTCACGCTCGGTGCGTTCAGATCGTCCTTGGTAGCACCAAGGGCATCCTACAGCAGCAAACAGCTCACTCTGCTCCATGTGAGAGAATACAGCTGCTATGAAACCAGAACATTATTTTAGGGGATGCAGCAATTAACCTGTGAATATTGGGCATGAGGAATTGCCTGCTTCTGGTTAATGGAGCTGTGCCTCTTCACTCAATTGGGCAAAGCATCCGCTTGGGAATCTGGCATCCCTTGGAGGCCTTGTGTGAACAGTCGTCTGTTGTGTTAGCTTTCCCCTTGAGAGGGGGGCACGTGTGAAAATGGGAGTGTCAATGACTGTAAAATGTATCGACTCTTATGGCAAGTGACAGTCGGAGAAGGTCATCTCTAAACGCTCGCCGTCGTCTTTGAATAGTCAAAACAGCTAAAATGCATAGGTCAGCAGTAAAATACAAACCCAGAATTGATCAGTGTGTGCTGGCAAAAGCCAAGTCTCTCTCCCCAAACCATGCTTACAAAGAAAATAGACAGACTGAAGTCTAATCCCTCCCAGAGGCATAACTTCGGCTGCTAGTGATGAGAGCGCATCTCTGGGTGAAATGTCTGGCTCGAGGTGGCAGATTCCCGAGAAGTCTCTTGGAGACAACGAAGGGAGCGTGTGCGTTTTCCCTCTCCGTGCTGCCGGTCCCAGGATGTGTGACTGCCTGCCCGTGCATCAGCTGGGAGCCCCTCTTCTGGATGGGGAAGCATCAAAGCAGTCGGAGCTCGGTCCCTGCCAGGCAGTCGCGCATCCCCGTGAACTCGAAGCTGCTCCATTGACATTCCCAGGAAGGCGGGAGGCCAGCGCAGGAGCAGCATGACTCCCTCACAAGTCAGATGGTAACTCACACAAAGCCAGCTCGATATTTAGGCTGGGCAGACTTGACAATATCCCCTTTCAAAGATTATCCTTTAAACTGTCCTAGTCACACACCGCCTTTGGCGCCTGCCTGAGCCTTTTGTAAGGATGAGCAGTATTTAAAAGAGAGGCTGGCTGCTCTAATCTCTTCTCCGTGGGCTGTAAAACCTATCCTGCTGTAGCTCGCCAACTTTATTTCTCTTACTGATTGTAATAAGTGTAGGGCTCTTAAATCCTGGCTCATGTTTTATCCGTGGTGTTGGTGGGGCTGCCTGTTATCTTGAAGCGAGCCCAAAGCAGAGCTTTGCTGGTGCATTTGAGGGAGAGCAGACGTTCCCATGAAGTGGGAGCTGGTGATAGGCAGTAATTTCTACTGTATTTAATAAAGCCATTGTGAAGCTGGAGAGGTCTAGAGTTTACAATCCCAGTGTACTTTTTTTTTTTTTAAAAAAAGGCAAGTACTGATTTGCCACTAAAACTGAGCATTGTCAGTAAGGCAAGCACTCTGTCCAAAATTTCATGTGCACGTATTTAATTAAAAGGCAAGAGGGTTAATGAAGCTTTGAGTGCATAAGGCCTCATTCCCTGAATTTAATTTTCTTTAATTGCTCCAGAGATTGAAATTCCCAGCTGTGGTTGTCCCCTAACATGTGAATTAAGGAACCGGAAAGGGACAATTTGATTTGTCTCATTCGGTGCCAGCTTCTTCCCCTTTGACTGAATTTTCATCTTTTTGCTTGAAAGGGGACTAGATAAAAATCCTTTCTTAAGTCAGCGTTTCAGCTTTGTGGTAGAATTGGCAAAGCTGTGACCTGCTGATACTTTGGACACTGGGATGAGCTGAGAAACAGGGAGTGTTTGTGCAGATTGTGTTACTCTTCCCTAATGCATTGCAAAAGATCAAGAGCAGATACAGTTTTTATTCTTTTCCCTCCCCAATGCCTGTCATCGCATTCAGGGTTGGTGAGGTTAAGTCAACAGAATTGCATGGCACAGCCCCAATCAAACCAGGCTTCATTGGTGTGCAGTTTCAAAATTTTAAAAATTTTAAAGGGTGGTTTTGGGGGTTTGCTGCTTGTTTATAGGAGTGTTGGAATACCGGTCTAAGCCCTCTGTGAGTGGCAGGGTCTTTTTGTGTAAGTTCATAGTCCAAGCTCTGTCAAAGGGCAAAAATTTAAAATGCAGCAAATTCACAGACTGGTGAGATGATCAGTGGTGGGAAAAACCTGTTCCTGACTTCATTGTAACAAAAGCTGATGGTCCTTGCTGAATGCCCTGTGTGTGGTGTGCTCTGCCTCTATTGTGGCAGTTGCTGTTGGATATTCCAAGGCTGCTGTATGTTTTTGTGTCCTAATGGCCTTGTTAGCAGCTATAGCCTTGGCTGGGTGGTTAATAGTAAAGGAAGCTTCCAGCAGCAACAGAAGGCATTGGGGGTTAATTTAATGCACACCTAACACTGGAACAGCAGCAGCAAGTGTTTGGGGTTTGCCTTTTGGAGGTCTTGGCCGTCGGAAATCCTTGGGAAAATAGGTGGTAACATCCCCTTGATCCGGTGGAGACTTGCCCTAAGCCTCCAGCACGTATACTGATAGATAAGCATCCCCTGCCTGAACAGGTATTTCAGAGCTGTCAGGCTCTCCCAGGTGGCTGCTGCTAAGCTGTGGTGTGTATGGTGGGTCCTGGAGTGCTTTTGGGGGGATTGTTTTGGATGAGCTGTGCTTGGCTTTCAGGAAGGTATCCTGTCCCTCCCTGTTGCTGTGGGACAAACCACCCTACAGGGACCCCTGCCCTGGTTGTGGAGCTGGAGGGGGGTGCGAAGGTGGCTTTGGCGCTCAGCAGCACCCTGGAGATGCATGTTTGATTAAGATGGACCATTAACCATCCATATCCATTGAATCTCTGCCTGAATCTGTAAAACCGTTGGGATTAAAAAAATTTAATCATTTTCTGACGTTCTTTCATCCGTCCTTATTTCCAGTCAGCCTGCTCCTCTTCAGCTAGGGTCAGCACGAATTCCCCTCTCAAACTTGCACTTCTGGCCTGGAGGAATCCACCTTCTTTGCTACTACCCAACACCTCTCCCATGCCTTGATGGTTTAAGTGACCTCTGCCCTGTAGAATAACTAATGGCCAGGTTGGAGTGTCGGGGGGTCGGGAGGTCCAGGGCCTGCCCCGTGCGCGGCCGCTCCTCCCACCATGGGCTGGGGGAGCAAAGGTGATGCTTTAAGTGGTCTCTGGGCTGCTACCAGTGTAAACAGAGCAGATGTTTCCCCGAGCCAGGGGAGCATTAATGGAATGCATCGGCCCTGGCTGATGTAAAACATGGCAGCGAGTTTTGGGGATGAGGTCAGCGGGACTGAAAGCTGATGGGAGTTTAATGTCGAGGCTGCCTCTCCAAGCCGAGGGGTCAACTGAGAGAGCCGTGGCTAATGGAAGCACAAGTACACTTGTCATAAATCAGTGCCACAACGCTGAAAAGGCATCGCTGCTGCTGGATGCCACGGCCAGCGATGGTTCCGTAACCGCCCGTGAGCTCTTGTTCCTCACTGGGTGTCCTTAGTGTCAGCGTTTGATTTTAGAAGGGACAAAGAGGCTAAAAATTGAAGGTGTGGGACTGCTTTACCTCCATGTGCTGCGAGAGCCCTGCCTGCCTCCCCTCCTTCACTCTGTTGTTCGTGGGATCCCGTGGTTGCTGCGTCCTGTCTATGTGGGGAATGCCAGGAGGGCAGCCAGGATATTGTTGGGATACCATTTTAAACAAGTTGTCCTCCTGGTCAGAGGAGATGGATCGTGTTTCTGCTGTGAGGTTGCTAGGAAGTCCTGAGGCATCCAGGAAAGCTTCGAGAGGCAGGAGGCAAAGCAGGTTTGGCACTGCTTAGAGATCATGTGGTTTTTTTAAAAACAAACAAGTCCTGTAAAAAGTAAAGAGCAGCGTTTTCCTAGACAATGAGAAATCAGTTTGCTCTCTGCCCGGGAAGCTGGATGCTGTAATGTGCCATTTGCCAACAAGATAAGATGGCTGTATTTGTTCAGTGATTTATCCCCTGTGAAGCCAATCTGAAAGAATGCTTTATTGCTCTATTTATTTTTTCAAAAGAAGCTTCTTTGACCTCATTTTTTTGTGTAGGGAGCATGCATGCCTTTAAGCTAAATCTCAAAGCCTGGTCAAAATTGGGGTCTGTCTTCAGGGTTGCAGCTTGAAACACAACATCCACGATGCCATTCAGAAGCCGAGAGGTGAGCAGCTCTCCCCGAGGCTTTTTCTGATTGAAAACGTCATACACACCAACAAAGCCAGTCTGCAGCTTAAAGGGTTTGGGTTTTTTTTCCTTTCTGGGTCCTCCTTTAAGGGCAGAGGTTAAAATAAAACAGATGCTCTTGGATGGTGTCTCTGCTCTTAGAGGCAGTTGCTGTATGAGGCCTTGGCTCCTGGCACGTGAGGAGAGGATGCTTCCTCCTATTTGCGAGCGGATGTCAGGCTTAATAAAAAACCCCAATCTGAAAGAGCCAGATGATTCCCCTGAGTGAGAAGTAGCAGTGCTGTTATTGCATTACCTCCATCCCTTAGTTTGTTTGTGCAATTATCCATGTAAGTAAAACCTGAAAGTGCCTCCTTACAGCACGCTCTCCCCAAACAAGGGAAAGGATCGCAGCTATCGGAGTGGGCTGCAGAGAGAGGGATGGATTTTTCAGGTAGCTGGAAGCCGTGCCAGGTTGGGTGTTTGCTGGTAGCCTGCTACTATATTTAGTTTTTCTTGGCCTCCCAGAATGAGCGCATTGAACCTTTCTAGATATGGAGATAGGCACAGCACCAGCCAGCCCTGAACACAGCCTGCCAACTTCTGAGCTTTATTTGTTGTTTGGAGCCTTGGTCTTCGCTGTTCTGTGTCTCGGGTAGAGGATAATGAGATGAGGTTGTGTGAACAAGAGTTGGTTTTGTAGCTGTTCTCTCTCCAGGTAACAACTGGGATGTTTTTTAAGAAAACCTCCTTTTCTGGGGGTTTTATGATCCTGTGCATTTAACTCTTTGTGGTGTTTCAGGTGTGCAGAGTGAAGAACAGGTGCTTTGCAGGAGTCATTAGTTGCCTTTTCCAGTTTTGTACCACAAACCAGTATGCAGATACTTTCAGACACAAGCTTCTTCTACTCTGAGATCCCTTGAATAATTTTGACCTACCCATATAGTTAAATGAAACGGTTTTTTTCTTGGAAAAACGTTTTCCTGGAACTTTATTCTGGTTGCAGCTGTTGTACAAGCTATAGATTTCTAGATTTGCCAGAAAACCATGACTTCAGACCACTGGGATTTTGGTGGGTGGGTGAAAGTGCTAACAGATTAATGAGTCTTACTTAGCATCTCCATCTGCCAGACTAAACTCTGTTCTGCACAGGAGACTTAAAACAGCTGGTTTGAGCTGGTCTCTGAAAGCAAAGCACCCATTACCTAGTCCAGGCTGACCCCGATCTATAAAAACAAGCACTGCAGTGCCTCGTGTAGAATTATATTTGCCCAGAGAAGCTGTGGCTGCCCCATCCCTGGAAGTGTCCAAGGCCAGGTTGGATGGGGCTTGGAGCAACCTGGGTTAGTGGAAGGTGTCCCTGCCCATGGCAGGGGGTGCAACGAGATGAGCTTTAAGGTCCTTTCCAACCTGAACCATTCTGTGATATATTTCCTTTCCTTTTCCTGATCCAAGCGCTATGGTGAACTTAAGGTGTGCAAATGAGTAAAAGCAATGGAAAAATGCAGGGAATCCCCTAAGGAGCAGGTAGAAGGCCTGTGTCCTCACCAAACATGTGGATCAGGTCCCTTGTCTGACACACTTGAGCTCTCACGTATTGCTGTGACACTTGCAATCACTTTCCTTGTGCCTTACCTCCATAAGGAGAGAAATTAAAACGCTTGGTATAAATCAGAACCCTCGATCCCAGCGAGGGTGGCTCGTACCAGGGGGAAATGCCTGGGAACGGCCCTGTGCGTAGCAGCGCTCTCACATTGCAGTTGGCTCCAATCTCTGTCGCTGCGAGGGGCAGCCTCGAGGTCCAGCTGTGAGCAGGAATGAGATGGCCTGATGAGGCGAGAGCTGCTGTGCATTAGCTGTAGCTGTTGGCTTTTCTGTTCCCTCCCGTGAGCTCTGAAAGTTAAATGGGAATGAAGTCGCTGCTGAATAGGAGACATGTTATCCCTTGCCTGCATCCGTTTATAGGTGGCAAGTTGCCATGGCTAAGACACTGATCAATTGTTATTCTGAAATCAGGGGTTATTCTTCAGCTTTTTTGGGTTTTTTTAAGAGAAATGGGATATCTGCCATCTCCAGTGCCCAGGAAGTATCTGCAAAAGTGAGTGTTGGTATTCGTGTGGGTGCTGTGTGTGCCTGCACATACACATTCTCCTGCTGTTCCTGGACACCCGTTCTCTAATTTTTCCCTTGCCTGTGAGACTGGATAAACAGCCCAGAGGCACTGGGGAGCTCCAGGGTGTGGGGGAAAGGCTGGCCTGGCTGATGTGGCTGTGTGGAACTAAAAGGCATTTACTCAGCGCCATTGGGTGGACTGTTCTTGTGTGTAAGGAATTTGTGCAACTGCACAGCCATACCAAAGCAGACTGAGATCCTCTGGCAGTCCTCTGACTTGTCTCCCACATGGAATCATTACAGCTGCTTGTCAGGAATATGCAAAATTCCCGTGATCTGCTCGCACGCGTTACTCCAGATTGCTTTCTGCTCAGAGCGCCTTTGCAGTATCAGTGAACCTTCTTGCTGCTCTCTGTGGGTTTGATGACATGCTATCCCAAAAATTTGGACTGGATCATTTTTTCTGAAGTACCTCATCACTATGGAAAAGCGAAAGCAAGCAGTGCCAATTACCAGGAAAGCTCTTGTAGTCCTTGGACTTACACGTTGGGCATATGGAGTCAGATCACATTTTCTTTATATTATGACATTAGTGACACCAAGTGTTTTGTTCTGGTTCTTAGTCAAGAATGACAGGAAGGTAGAAGACCCTTAGAAAAAGTGTAAAATTATTCTCTGCAGTCTAGAAATGTGCCTTACAGACAGTAAGATGTTAAAGCTAAGTCTTTAAGGAGAAATGTTGAGATCACTTGATGAGTCTGTCAGGGTACACCTCCAGAGATGTGTGTAACATTTTAAATGTAACAGATAATGAGAAGATAGTATTAAAAGTCTAAAAGGCAGAGCTGGCTGAAAACCCGTGCTTTGAGTCATCGTGGAGCTTTTGGATCAAGTTGGATATCCTGATTGGGAAGGGGGAAGGGGAAGGGGGAGACTTTAGACTTAGCTGTAAATGGAATAAAGGGAATAGATGCTTTTATAGGACACCCTATTTAATGGTCACTTTTGGCTCATTGTGAGTTGAAATCTATTGCTGTAACATCATTACAGTCTGCAGCCCCACCATTTCCAGCTGTGATCCAGCTAGATTGGCCAGGCTGAGCCAGCCTAGGTGTGAACACGTGGCTGACTGACAGCCGTGGAGCCGAAGGACTGCAGGGAACGGGAGCCTGGATTCAGTAGGTAACGCTGTCCTGGGGAATCCTGTGGTGTGTTAATTAGTGCTGCCAGGGGAGAGACAGCCTCAGAACACATGTGATTCAAAGGCCACAGTGCAAATTCAAAGAAGAATTTATAGAGAGCTATTAGATAAAGTACCAGTGATGGTGCAGACTGTCCTTGGCCCACAGAGAGCAGTGTGAGGAGCAGCATCCCTGCCCCGTCCATAAGGAGCTTCCTCCTTGCCCTCCAAACAGCACAGGTCTAGATGGACTTCTGCTGACTCTCCACTGGGTCCTACTAATTATGCTGGTGGAGGAACTGAGCAGCATTTTGATATTTGGGAGTAAGAGGTCTGTGTGAAAAGGGCTGTAGGTCGTCACTGCGTCCAAAACTCTGCTTTTGACCTGAACTCTGCAAAACAGCCTTTGTTTTTGTGTGGTGCTTTGTTAAATGGCTGCTGTTCAGGCTGAGGGTAGTTGTTCCTGTGCGTGTGTGTGTACTGAGAGAAAGGTTAGGCTATAAATTAGGGCTCCTGGATTTCTCCTGCTGGACCAGTGGATGTGGGTGTGTGGGGAGGTCCCACTCTGGGTTTTTCTCCGCTCATTTCTGCTCGTGATTCTCCGCTTAGCGCTGAATACAGATGTTTGTGCATATATTTAGAAAAGGCTGGTCTGGAAATAAACTTCTCTTTGCAGCACTCCACCTCCCTTAGCTTCATATTTTAAGACTCTTTGTTCTCTCCTAGTAATTTTCCAAGTGGATTAGTGCAGGTCACCAAGGCATCCACATCAGTGAAATACAGCGAGATGTTGCTGTCATCTCCCGAAACACTCCAGCACTCACCCCATTGCTTATCAACCCACACTCCAGTAATCCTAATAGCTATGTCAGAGCAAGATTAACAGAAAATCCAGGCAAATATTTATGGTTCCCTTCAAGGTATGTATTAATCCTAGAATGTGGAGTAGATGCTTTATGAGGAGAGCTTGGAAACCTTGCTCACGTGGGCTGAGGAGGGATTCTGCCAGGCTGGGTAAGATGCTGCCAGCTTGGGGAAGAGGCGTGGGGCAGACAATGCAGGAGAGGATGCAAGATTCCCAGGTGGAATGGGGAGAGAAGCAGCTACAAATGAAAAAGGGAGGATAAGGAGCTGTGTTTGGTTTTGGTGCTCTAGCAGCATCGTAGGGCAGCTCAGTAGTAAAAGAAAGCAGAAGAAACATGAAGACAAAGCAGAGGAGGAGCAGCCTGAGAAGAAAGAAGCAGAAGAACCATGCAGCAGGGTGGCGTCTGGGAAATGCCTGGGGAAGCAGCACTGCTTGGGAGGTGGCAGTTTTAACCATGGTGAAGACTGGATCCCTTTTGTCTGTGGGGCTGTGCAGGTTTCTGGAATTTATGGAGTGGTATGAGAGGGCTGGTGAGATGCAGCTTCCCCTCCCGGTGTACAGCTAGTCCCAGGAGGACTGGGTGCTTGACTCCAGTCTCGTAATGGTGAGGATGCTTTCCCAGTTTTAAAATGTCTCATAAAACTGTCTAAACCAATATTTTAACACAGGCATGGCAATGCTGACCATAAACATAGGAAAATCTAGTGAGGAGCGTGGTGGATGCTGCAGTTCAGCTGAAGTCAGCAGAGACCAGTCTCTGAAGGGGAGAGCTCGAAAAGAGAAGGAAACATTCTGGCTGTAGCTCTAAGCTCCAGGAGATGTCTGCACTGTCCTTAGCGTGCTATAGTCAAAGGCTGCTTTGTGCCTGGGAAGGGTAATCACTACTGCTTATAAATATGGCTTCCTCTTTTCCAGAGGGGAAAAAAAGCAGGATTCCTTGTAGTTTGTGTGAGTTTAGGGGGTGTTTTGTTCTGGCTCAGCTGCAGAGCTGTGACACCAGAGGGAGTAGGTGAGCCTCGAATAGCTGCTTTCAACAAAAACCAGCAGCAAATAATCACAGCCTTTGCAAGAGGTAAATTAAAACCATCTCCAGCCTGGGAAACATGCACAGCTCAGCATCTTTTCTCCATAAATATTTCCCTGCTGTTGAATCTCTGTAACCCCTTCGGAGCCCAGCAGCTGTGCTCTTCCCAGCTTTAGGCGAGCCCCTTCCTCATCATGTGCTCCCCGAGTGGCTGCTGGGCAGGGATTTTGGAACTGAGCTCTGTGGCTCTGTTGGAGCTTACTGGTTTGGAGAAGTCAAGAAAGGGTTGGTATGAAACCAGTCTGGCCTTCCTGCATGGCACTGGTCAGCCTGACATCCCCATGGAGCAGTTGTTAGCCCTGGAGCAGTGAATTTGGTTTTTTCCTTAGGTGTTTCTGTTGCTGAAGCAGCACTTTAGCTCTGGAGGAGATTGGTCTCAGTGTCTTCTGTCCCACTTTAAAAATGGGGCTTGTCCAGTCTTTGCACACCCAGCAGGACCGCTGGAGGAGCTGGAAGTGTGGGGGTTTAACATTTGTGTGATCAAAGCCAGAAGGTGTTCTCTCCCACCCTGTCTCAATGGCATTGCATCCTTGTCCTCACAGACGCTGTGAGGCGTACGTGGAATTCTGCTCTGAGGGAGCTGAGAGCGAGCTGCCATAAGAGGGCTCCAGAGCCCTGTTCTTGACTGTGTTCCTTTGTGGAGCGATCTTCCCCTTTTTCTTTATCAGTCTGTCCAAGCTGCCTTAGCAAAACCCTCTGACACCTGCTCTAAATATTCTTATTTTTTTATTGCACCGCTCAGACTGGTTATGAACCTGGGTCTCTTCGTTTTAATCAGCACAAGGAAAACGTGCGTGCTACAAAAATGCCTTGAGTAAAGCTTATTTCTTTGACTAGAGGAAATTTGACTTAGCGAGACTCTTTCCCTTCTTCTGGTGCAACCATAACCCCATAGCAGGAGCTGAGTCGGTCCAGCTGCAGCGAGAACAGCCCACGTTGAGAGGTTCATCTGTATGCAGGGTGCTGCCTGCCCGTCTGGTAATGAGCACAATGAGCCTGGGGATGGGCTTTGGGCAGGGGAGGGAGTCTTGTTGCCATGACAATACAAATTGCAATGGATGACTCTTCAGATAAAAGCATCACGTTTTTAAAGGAGAAAAAAAATAGTGTGAAACAATGGCAGAAAGATGGTGTTGGGAAAAAAAAATAGTGTTAACTAATAGCAGAAAGATATGGTGCGAGTTCTAGCTTTGAGATGCAGCTCGGGAGAGGAAGATGGGGCTGTAGATACTAATTCTGGAAATGTTCTTCCCCTCAGGGTGTTGAGGAGCATTAAGAAAATCAGGCAGGAGCCAGGCCTCCTATGAATAAGCGTCCAGCAAGTTTTCCATGCAAATATTTGGACGTGGAGTAATGAATTCCAGTAACAGCTGAGTGCTGACTGCACCACGGGAGGCTCGGGGACCGTGCAGCGATAGCCTGGTTACCGTGAGGGTCCAGCTGCCAGCCTGGTACACTCGGGCACCGTGCAGATGGACAACTGGCCATATTTCTGTTGTGCCTCGAGCAGATTCCTCTGTGTTACCACTCTCTGGAGCAAAGTCAGTGTGCCCTGGAAGCCAGAGGCAGTGAGGATGTATTTACAGGAAAGACAGAGAAGTCCAATAGACTAGTCCTGCTGTAGGGGCTTTTTAGGAATCTGCCTGCTGATCCTGTTTAGGTGGAACATTTCTAATCCTGCTGTGAATCCTTGTTGGAGACAGGTTTTATTTTCAGTCATAGCCAGTATAGGATCTGTTTCTACTTTGAACTGGCACCTTTTTAACACAGACTCCAAAGACCACAGTAAAATGGGCTTTTTTTAACTGTCGCTCTCTCAAAACTGTTCACAAGGTGAAACTAAACTTACCCAGCTGCCTGTAATTCAAGATGTGTTATGATTCCGCTGGTGTCGCAGCCAGTTGTGTTGAGCACAAATAGACATTCCAAGGAAGGATGGGATAATTAGAAGCAATCCAGTGATTCTTGTGACTGTATAAAAATAACCGGACTTTTTAAAGGATGAGTTATTTTTAGGAGCCTCGTGTCGAAAAGGGCTTGTGGGGTTTTGCATTTAAGAACAGTGAAGTCAGATGTTATACCTGCTTGGGGTTTTTTTGGTTGGGTTTTTTTTTTCCCCTCTGAGTGCGATCTCTGCAGAGGTTCTTGCTGTATAAAACAAATTGGCACTGTAAGTTGTTGGGATAAGTAACACAGGCCACTGGCTTGCTGGCAAGGGAACATCAGGCTCAGGTTTAGCAGTGGGACCCAAGTGGCCCAACAGTAGGTAGTGAAAATCAGATTTAATAAGACTGTTTCAAGCAATACACCCAAAGAAAGCTTGCAGCCTGGAGCTGGGTGATGCCTCTCTGACCTGTATTTATTTTGGTGGTTTACTGTGCCTTGAGGAGGGGGACTCGCTCCTGTCCTGGAACGAGACTCTGCTGTAAGCCAGGGTGTCTTTTAAGCTACTCCTGAAAAGCTGCTCTTCCGAGGAAGAGGTTCTAGGTTGGTGGCCAAAATATAAAGGTGAAGTTTTTGCGTTTCCTGTTACAATATATCCTCTTTGTGCTCCTGGGAAGTCAAGCAATAATGTTTATATTTTTAAAAAAAAAAAGAGGAGAGGGTTGAGGGTCTCTCTCTGGCTGCTGGGCAGCATCTAGCCCACCACACCAAACCCTTTCACAAAGGTACTGAGTTGTAGAATGTGTTACCAAAGGTTCAGCTTATGTCCCTGAACATGGATAAATGAAATTGAAGATAAATGTTGGAATATGCTCTACTAGTGGGACTTCCTGGAGATCGGTGGGAGGCTTTGCCCAGAGGGAAGCAGTGTGTTCTAAGGTCTGGTGTAGGACAGAGCAGTATTTTCTTTGGTATAAAGGGGAAGAAAACATCTTGAGTGTTGTTTGGTTCCCTTCTGACCGGAACTCTTGGTTTAAGAGGCTGGTGCTGGGAAGGGGGCATGCACCATTCATGCATGTGGGAGCCACTGTAAGGAAGAGACTTGGAGCCACTGCAACTACAAAGCAGTGATTCCTTGACTTACCCTAAAATTATAAAGCTCCAACTGTGTAGTTTCCTCAGCAATAAAAACTTCCCCCTCAAAAAAACCCAACTACAATAAGCGATGTTTTGGGATTTTAAGATGCCCTGTGAGCACTGCACTGACTTTTCTCCCCAAACACCACTGTGCTGTTAAGACCTGACAAACAAGCTCAGGTTAACTTTTACTTCTGGGTTCGTAATCAGTTTTGTGGTTTCCACCCAATACTGCTGCATTGTTTTATGTGATTCTGAAAGTGAAACAAAAATGGAATTGTCCTGTCAGCTTTTGTCATTGATATATCTGAAATACAAGGTCCCAGTATGCTGCTGGCGAGTGATTTTCACTGCAGGGGCATCTCGCCTTCATCTTTGGTTAAGTGAGTTTAAGTGTGGCTGTGGTTAGTGGTGTAAATGTAAAAGAATGCTTTTTCATTTAAAAAAAGGAAGCAAATTTCATGTTCCTGAATGAAATAACTTCTGACTCCTCTTACTTTTGCATTAAGCCTGCCTGTGGCTGAGGTCAGGAATTCAGAATAATATCTGATGGAAGAAACATAGAGGTTTGTTAAGCAAACATAAACATGCCACAACTAAAAGGCCGAATGCATCCTTGATGTAAATGAAATTTTCAGCTTGTTAAGCACTGTTTTCCAGCAGATGCATCAGTAGGATTGCGTGGAAAGGAGCATATTGGGTCATCGAGGGAGAGGGTGCATCTGCAGTGCCCTCGCAGAGCACGGGAGCCTGGGGCTGAACTCCCCCCAAACTGCCTGTTCTCCGCTGCTTTTTTCTTTCCCTTCCCTTTTGTCTTCCTTCAAAAGGAGACATCTGTGCTCCTCCACTGTCTGGTGTGGGTGCCCACGTGCATCCCTGACGGAAGCGGGAGAAAAGCCCTTTAATCCTTATAAGGGGGGACGGCAGTGGCCTCCGGTGTTTCCGGAGTTTTAAGGAAGTCACCGAAGTTCCTCTTAGTTGACTCCCCTCCGCAGAAATGTGACAGATGGGTCTTTTCCTTTTATGGCCAATAACCCTGGTTTCCCTTTGCAATAAAATGCTGGGTAAGAAGTGGAAGAGAGAAGTCGGGCAGGAGGAAGGGGCTGGTCTTACCAGATCCCAGTGGGTGGGGATGGCATTTGCGACATAGTAAATTCTAGGCTAAAATAAACCGAGTTACAACATCGACCCTGAGGTGATGGGTTTGTTTGTTTGAAGGGTGCCATAGATGTTTTAGTCTTGTTGCTTAAGACAGCAATTAGGAATTGTGACTCTGCTTAATTTCGTGGGGAGAGGTTTATCTGGTCCAAACCCAAGATGGTTTTCGGTGTCTGATTGAGTTTAGGTAACTCTGATTGAGTCTAGATAAGCACGGGAGAACAATACACACTTCTTCTCTACCGTCTCCTTTACACTAAGTGAAATGTCCTGGCTTCATATGGATGTCTCAGAGTAGTTTTCTTCCTGAACCCTAAAGAGCCATTTTCTACACCAGTTAATGTCTGTGCCTGATGCTTGGCACTGGTGTCACTCATTAGCTGAGAACAGGTAATGTCCCTCTGGGTAGTAATTGCTGATGGCTTGGAAAGCCAAAAGCCAGCTTTGTGAGCCAATAATGTCTTTTACAAATCATCCCTGGCTACAAATGGTTTGATGAATTTGAACCTTAAAAGTATTTTTCTAATAAAGTCAATCTTCTGTTTCTTGCTAAAAGTGCTTCATATCCTGTTTCACGAGGTTAATGCAAATGGCTCGTTTGGCACTCGCTTAAACTGCGCCTTTTTTAAGTGGTACAGCTCGTGTTTCTGCCACGCAAAACCCAGTGGCTGACACTTTATTTTTGCTTCTTATGTGGCTCTCGAGCTCTGAAATTAGGACGAAAAAAAGACAGTAACGAGTTAGGAGAGTCTCTCGTGATGCTCCCAGGACTGTTTCATTCCAGCCACCCCTCACTAGATCACAGTGTCCGGTTGCAGGGGTACAGCTGAGGCTTCTCTCTTGGAAAAAGGTGTTTCCATTTCTTAGTGGCTGACAGTGGGGTTTGCTGCCATGGAAAGCCTCTTCCCCAGGGTTACTAACTGGTCATCAGGAGCTGAATGCTTCCCCACGTGCTAGGGAACCACTTTGGAAGTGGTTTTCAGTAGCATCCGCATATTCTTCAACTCTGTTTTAATGATGGTGTGTTTGTGATCTTTTTTTTTTTCTTTTTTCCTTCCTCTCCTTGTCTTTACAATAGACATCCCGGGAAAATGAGAACAGGATCTGGAAGTTGCTGTAGGGCTGGGGAAATGGCTGAAACCGGGCTGTGTCTAAATGCCTCACTTGTGCTGCTAAAATGGTTGATTTAATCTTTGGGTATCCCACCCTCTGCGTTCTTGTGTGTGGCTCATACCCCTGTGAGGGTGTTGGACTTAATCCTTTCAGAGGAACTGCATGTACAGCATAGCTGAATAATCCACCCTTTGGATAAGGTAACCCCAGAACACCAGTTTTGATCCTTACCTACATCCAGCCAAAGCTCTCTGTACTGGCAGTTCTTGTATTTTTTCCTTCCTGTGTGGGAATAGGAGGAGGGAGATGGTTTGTGTGTGGTAAAAGTGACCAGTGGACCCCCTCAGGAACGTCATTCCTTTGTGGCCTGGGGTGTTAGGATGGCTTTCCTTCTCCTGAACCAGCCAGGGATTCTCCTCTCAAAACTGAATTGACATCAGCAATACAACGTGAAATATTCCAGTTTGCTTTGCCGTTGTAGTTGGGTCGTGGTAGAAATTACTGTTGCTGCTTTTGGGAATCAGCTGGGTCTCAAACGGATCCCTGGAGATGAGGTGACTTGTGCTTTTTGGGGGTTTTGAGGGTTTTTCTGCTTTTACAGATAACAGGCTTGCGACATCTCTGGTTTGTAGACAAGTCATGCCATGCAAATCGTCGAACAGCGTGCTTAATTAAACTCGTGCTCGTGCAGGGGAAGAGGGGAACCGGTCTTTCCGATGGGTGTTTGCGAGCGTAGCAGAAAGGGAACTCTTCACTTGGGATTTCACAACGCCGAGGTTGCAGGGTGCTCTTCCTGTCTCACTCCTGTTGTGAAGGGCCGTGTCCCACACGGCTCTGGGACCCCACAAACCTGGCAGGGGTTCCAGGCGTTGCCCACGGCCTCCTTTTCCCGGCCTCCTGCCCGGTCTCACGTGGCTGTGCGGAACTCAGCTTGTCTTGCTGCATTACCAGCTGTTGTTCAGAGCTGCTGCAGGTGCAGAGGCTCCTTTTGGAGTTGCTAACTCAGCTTAGCTTCAATGTCTGCAGATCTGAGGTGGTTTTTCTCTTACTCCAGAGCGTTTCCAAGCCCCGCGTTTTTTCCGCGACTAATAAAAAAGTGAATTAAGAGGGATTATGTGACTTAGCTGAAAATTAAATTACAGGTTAAACAATTTTTCTACTTAGAAGACAAAACGTGTCCCGAATTACCCTCGTTTGGCAGGACATTGCAGCACTGCTCCATTAACCTGCCCGTCCCCCCACAGGAGTTAAGGCGGCTTGATCGGCTTTGGTCAAGATTAGGCTGGTCTGGGGGTCAGCAGCCACTTGGCTCGATGGCTTGGGGTCACTGTGTCCCTTCTGCCCTGCTCCTTGTGGGGCTGGTGGGTCCTTCCCAGTGTCCCTCTGCTCCCTGCAGCCTTCATTTTGCATCATGCAGGGCCAAACAACCTTAGCAGAACTTTAAAAACCACCCACAAATTGTGGGTTTGAGGGTTTTTTTCACCACTTCTGCACCAACAGAAGCCCGGGCCCGGCTGGTGGGTGCCTTAAGTACAGGAGGGAATGGGAGCATCACCCAGGGGCTGTGGAAGAGGAATCAGTAAGTTGTTGGCACATCTATTTCCCTGATTCGTTTTCTGCTTTGTTTTGGTGGATACTCATTTGCTTGATGTCTTTTATTCTTATTATTGCTCTTGCGATTCAGATACCTGTTCAAAATAATGGCTTTCATGCTGCAGGAGGAAATCCAGTGCATTTTCTGCAGCGAGAACTCTTTCACCACGTGGCACTTCTCGGTGGTTTTGGCTTTTTCAGAAGTTCCAGCAGGCTGCTGTGGGGCCGTGGGTTCTGGTTTCTCCCGTGCCTTGTTTTAGCGCTGCGAGCGAGCCGCAGGTGACTGACTCAGTGTCACATTGGTGATGGTGCACGATGGAGGTTAGCGGTTCACAGGGCCATTTTCATACCTCTGTGGTGAACATTGTTGCTATAAATATTACAGTTACGGCGCTGGCTGCCGTGTGGTTCAGTACAGGGGTGCAAATGTGTCCTGTCTGCTGCTGGTGTGGGGAGCAGCAGGTAGGAAGTAACTCTGAACAGCACAGGCAGTAAAGCAGTAAATCATCTGAATTTCTGGGTTTTCAGGAAGGCCAGGTATCCCTTTGCTTTCTATTTTCTTGATCCTTGCTCGTTCCCCAACATTTTTTTATTTATTTTTGGTTTACTCTGACCTGTTAAAAGCCAGGAACACCTTACTTTGGGGATTTCACCTCATTTGGGTTTAATTTCCCAGGCAACACAAGCTGTGCTTGCCTGGTTTCTGAGGGTGGATTTGTACCCAGACCAAAGTTATTTACCAGCATCAGTTCACCTTCCCCCATCCCTTGCTGGTGTTGTGATGATCTGGAGTGTGAACTTCTGTTGTAGGTAGAGATTGCAGTTAAAAAGGCTCTAAATTGAAAACAAAGTGTGTTTATGCTGCTAAATTACCATCAAAATTGTTATATTGCAGAGACTCCTTGAACAAGGTTGTAGGTGTGTTACATAAACCTGGGTCTCCGTGCAACTTTTGATGGAGGAGAGGACATCTCTGAGTTCTTCTTGCTGATCTTTTTGTGCTACAATAAAAACCGGGAAACAGCCAGGGCAGAGAAAACCACAAAAGAAACAGGACAGGTCTGGAAGAGGCTCTCTCCAGTTTCTGCCACCCCAAGGGTAGGGGTTTGTGTCTGGGGCGGGGTGATGGGGGAATTTGTTTATAATGTGGTGGTGTAAGAAGGAAGTTTCAAAATTAACTTCAGTAATTGTTCCTCCTCTCAGTCTCACAATGCATCGTTAGCAGGTACCTCTGCAAATAAGATACCTTGCTTTTGTTAGCCTTAGCCTTCTTGGCATCCTTGGGTGCAACCCCTGGCGTGACCTTCCGGAGTTATCCTTTAAAAATCAAGCTGCTTGTCTCGAAATCTAAATCTGTTCCTCTCCCAAGGTCTCTATTGTTTCCAGTCCCACGGTCAGATTTCATCACTTAGTGTTGCAGCCACTGGAAGCAGCATCCCTTTTTCTGTGAGATTGTGCAGAGGATTACGTGGATAACCTCCTGGATCTGCTCTAAGGGAATGTGCACTGGGGGAGAGCAGGAGGGGCAGCTGCTGAGGCTTTGAACTCCTCTGCTAGTATTTAATTATTTACCTTGGCTGGGAAGGCAGTAGCTGTTATCTGCAATCAGTCCAACAGATCTCAAAGCTGTGCTTGACAGCTACAGATGTGTTTCCAGTAGCATGTGCTGAGTTTCTCTTAACTTTTTCCCTGGGAAGGAGAGATATGACCTCAGGTATAGTGATTTAGCCAACATCTTCAGTGTGAGGTCCCAGGCTGTGTTTAACCTGCCTTTATAAAGTGGCCAAGCAGTGTTTTCCTCTACCTGCGCTGCAGGTGGACTCAGGTTGGTGGGTGACCACCTCTGGGCATGTCTGGCTGTATCCAAACTTCTCAGCGTGCTGAGCTGGAGAGATGCTGTGTGTGATACCAACCTGCTCGGAGCTTTTGAAAAGAAACCGTAATTTTGGTGAGGAGAGCTTCTCCTTGTGAGAAACACTTGTTGCTCAGCTCAGGGGAAGGCACCCTGGTGCGATGGATGTGTGATGCAAATACTCCAGTGCTCTTTTCGGCAGCCAACCTGCTGCCTGCACCTTTTGATATATTTCTCACAGCCCTGGAGCTTGAGAGAAAGTAGCTTTGAAACAAACATACTTCTTTATAAACATTCCAGAGAGTGAAAAAAACCATAGTTTTGTTCAAGTTCCAATTAAATGTGACCTTTCTCCATGGAAGAGCTGTTTCTCATACTCTGGTTACCCTGAGTGTGAGATCAAGGAGCAATTTCTTGTGCTAGTGCTGTTTCCACCTCTGGCCAGCCACAGGGTCATAGTGATGCTGAGCAGCACTTCTTGTGTGAAGCTGCAGATATTTTTGCTCCATAGGTCTCTAACCACTTCACCCACACCAGCAGCTGTTCTAGCCTTTTAAAGTCAAGCTCTGGGGAGAGAAAAGCTTATTTTGATTTGGTCTGTGTGTTTCAGAAACTTCCAATTTACAGATACAAGATCGTCCTGCTGACTTAGGCAAGAGGTGGGAGTTACCACACATTTCTGGTTCTGGGATTCTGGCACAGATGACCCAAACCTTCCATGGGAACCAGCCTGGGAGGAAAAGGGCACTGAGTATCACCAGTGTCTTAGAGATGGGAAGGGACTAAAATATGCTCAAATTTAACAAGAACAGGCAAAACAGAAGACGGTGGTTTGGGTCATCATTTTTTGTTATGGCATTTCATATATGACTATATAAAAGCTTTAACCACCCTTCTGAAAGATTGGACTCGATGAAGATCTTTCCCAACCTTAATGATTCTGTGATTCTATTCTATGGCTCTTGGTGGGTGTTGGATATAAATGCACGTTCTCCTTATCCAGCTTTGAACTCCCGGTCACTTTTAAGTCTCTGTTTTTGTGCCCCAGCACATTCTTACAGCCTAGTCCAAGCTTGTGCCTTTGCTTTATTTCTCCCTGTGACCTCTCCCCTCACAGAACGACTCATGGCCACGCTCGGGAGAGGAAACCTCAGTTTTTCCCAGGTTTCCCTTCCTGTTCTCCGTGCCTGCCGTGTGAGCGGCCGCCGCTGAGCGGCAGCGCTGCCTGGGGAACAGCCGTGCTCCCGGGGGAGCTCCAAACCCACAGATGTCCTCCAGCCCCTTGCTCCATCACCCATCCAAAGCATGGCATTCCTTTCTCCACCCTGCCTGGATTTTGTGTTTGGGATTGGTGCCTGCTGCCCGTCGTGCCCGTTGCGCGTGGCTCCGGGACTGGAATATTGCTGCAGCGATTCACGCTGGAAGGAGCTCTCCCTGCACTGGGCAGTCGGGGATCTGTGGAGTTGGGGTCCCCCCTGCCCCGTGCTGGGTGTTTGTACACCTCTAAAGGGGTGTCTCACCCAAATGGATTGTCTTGGGCTGGATTATGGCCTCTTTATCCCAGCTTAACATATAGGAAATCCCAGAAACAGCCCTGAAGGAGTGTGTTCATGAGAGCTTATCCATGCTTAAAGGTTGTATTCATTTAGCTACTTCTGCATCCATTTTTAGTTAAGGTCGGTGCAGCTTTATGGACAGCGAGACTTTGTGGCGAGGAACGCTCTGTGGTTCTTTGTTTTCCCATTAACTCATCTGGTTGGGAATTGCAGCTCTTTAATTAAAGCGGCACAGTACGGACTGGCCCCGAGGTGCTGTTCTGAGGCACTTGCATTCACATCTGCTTTTGGGTAAAGCTTGGCCTGTTTGGGGTCAGCCCGTGCTATTGCGTGTCAGAGAGCAGCAGGAAGCAGTGAATCAATCGCTGGGGCTCTGTCCCAGGCTGCTTTACCTCCCTCTCAGCCAACAACCCCACGTGTGCCATCGGCAGAGAGACCACTGGAGTGTGCACCTCGCCCTTCCTGGGGGCTGCAGGGAATCGCGGCGGCACAAGGATTTAATTACCCAGCATGTGGAGAGCTGAAGGAAGCGCTGGGCCCGGCTCAGAGCCACCACTGGGAGCGGAGGGCGGTGACGACAGCCGGGGCCATCGCCTGTTGTTGTTTAAGCCGAGTTTCCCCCACCCTCTCTGCGTTTTGCTCGGTCAGTAAATGGCTGCGTGTAAACTCCTACGGCGCAAGCGGGCACGCGGGAATGCCGTGGGCAGTCGGGCTGGGATCTGCATGGATCATCTGGTGTTTTTGTCCATGTGGCATTTGTTTAGGTTGCAGTCAGGAAAAGTGATTTCTGTTACGCTGCCAGCAGTGCATACAACACCGACTGTGGCCAAGAGAATGTGGAGACTGGCAAGGAAAAGTTGATTACTTGAGATTTTTGCCCCCCTGCTGAGTGGGATGGACTTTGGAGAGTTATTTTTGGTTGATGATAGAGTGGGGGAAAATGTCTAGGCTGTGTTTAAAGCTGTAGCATCTATTGGAAGTACTAGCAGAAGTGCTGAGGAAGGCGGTAAATTCATATAAAACACTCCCTGCCATCTTCATTAGGTGCTGGGACAATGAACAAGGGTGTCGGAGGGTTGTGCTGCCCACACTAAAAGCAAAGCGTCCACCCTTGGCCAGGCTGGCCCTGAGCACAGAAAGCTGCACATCCACTGCTGACCCTGGGAACAAAGGATCCTCCTGAACCCAAACATGTTTGTGTTAATCCCGGCTGCTTCCTGGCAGGCAGCGAGAGGAAGCGGAGCCACTGCCTCTAACAGATGTACAGTGAGGAGATTACAGGGTGCGATTAAACACCCTCTCCATCACATCCTCCCTCGGCCCGGCGCGGCAGTAATGGCCTGTCCCAGGCTGCCTGCCAAGCTGGGGCAGATGTAACAGGCAGCAGATACTTAAATCTCCTGTCTCCATGCCTGGTTTGGAGCCGTTTCCTAATGCCAAGGCTTCTTCAGCACCTAAAGCGTGAGCTGCCTTAGCTGTACCTGCCTGCGAGGAGGAGTGGGCTGGGAGAAGGTAGGAGAACATGTGGAATTCACTCCTGGAATTCACACCACCCAGAAATGATGCATTCAGCTGAAGTACTGTTAAAGCTGAAACACAGGTGCCCCTACCTGAATACAGCAGGGTTTGCTAAGGGACCAAGTACTGAAGAAGTTGGGAAGGATCTTTGTTTTGGTGGACTGAGTTGCTTTTTGGCCACTACACTTGGAGTAGATGATTTCAGGAGTGGGAAGGACTTGTTCCCTCTTTGTGTGGGTTTAGGTGATGCCTTATACTGCTGTAGCCAGTCTCGGTGCCAAGTGCTGCTCTTCCCATGGAAATAATCTAGGTTGGTTGCAAAAAATCAGCTATTCCACAGCGTGTTTAGGTTAATTAATATGGTCACGGGAGGGTATCTTCCATTATCAAAGAAAGAGCTGGCTCTGAAGTAAAAGAACCCTTTGTGGAAATTGTAGAGTTCAGAATTAACATTGTGTGAGATGTGCAAAACCCTTATGAGCCAAGTGGGTTGGGTTTGACTCAGTAGAAATTAAAAAAGGTCACTTTTCTTGGACGAGGGCCGTGACCTCAGTTGTGGTGCTGGAGCAGTTGCCGTTGTCTGAACCATGGGCTTCCTCCCCATTTGTGTGAAGGGATCCAACAATGTGCCATTGTTTTGGGTAGAACAAGAACAGGGAGAAAAATCACACCAGGTTCTGCTAATGGCAGGTGTGTGGTGCATATTCCCAAGCCTCCCTTGGAGAGGACGTGGCTCGGTCAGAGGCAGCACCAGGTGACACTCGGGAGTCGGGAAGCCACAGGACTGTCCCCTTCACGGGGTGCATTGGCACAGGCCCAGCTGCCTGTGGGTTTGCAGCTCCTTGAGGACGACACGACTTGGGAGGGATCCCAGAAACGCGCGCAGCTGCGGGGGCACCCGCTGTGCCGCAGTCACACGGAGAACCGGATCCCTCCTGTCGTGCCATCCCAGGAATCTACCCGGCCCTGCCTCTTCCCTTTCTCCTTGCCTGCACAGAAATCCCTTTTCCTGAGTGCAGGAGACCAACTGTTTGGCAAATAACAGCAGCCTGGGCTCCGGGGAGTGCATTGTTTCCAATAGCCACCAGGCTTGGGGGCAGGAGCAAAAGGGAATGACTTGGGACGAGGGTCTAAGTGGCACCATCTGCTTCAGAAGGGCATTGTTTCGGCAGCAGAGGAGGCTCCTGGAGTTAAGTAATTGGGAATAGCAGGCTCCTGGCTGAAAAGTGTGCCAACCCTCCTGGCAAAAAGCTGTTAAATCTCTGTTGCTGGCGTGTGGAAGCTGTTCTGCGTAACAGGGCTCCAAAGGCTCTTTTTAACCCTTGGTGTACATAAAAAAAAAACCGACCTAAGGCACTTTTGATCTCGGAATGGCGTGTGGCCAGGTGCTGGGAATAAAGGGGAAGGTAGGTCCTCGTGGAGGTATGTGAACAGCTCCAAGTCTGATCCTCCTGTGCCGCCAACAGCCAGATGTGGCCTGCCAAAAACACGCACAAAATGGTGCCTGTTTTAACAGCTTTAGCAGGAAAACACAGGGTGTGATGAATGATTCATGAGAATCAATAGAACCCGAGGCATTTACTGCCCCTTAAAATCGGTGCCTGCCTGCCAAGGGGTGCATTTGCAAGGTGAATGATCACAAAATCCTTTGCTGAGCTTTTGGGATGCAGTCACACGCTTGGCTCCGTGCTTGCTCCAGCCCTTACCCCGCTGTCTGCAAACACATCCGGCTCACCAGCCAGGCCCAGGAGCCTTTCATTCTCCAGATGAAAGCACGAGCAGTTGGGCATCTCCCAGCGAGCACAGATACAAACAAGTCCCCATTTTGCATCCCCCTCCTAGGGTGGCTTCCTTGGAAGCTTTGGCCTTCATCCTGTTTGTCTGATTCACGATCAAAAGAGCGTTGCTGCCTACGTGTGTCTTGAAGCATTTTCTTCTATCATATCTCACATAAACCTTCAGTTTCTTCATTAAAATAAAATGAAGGTAATGCAATCAAATAAGATCTGTCTCTGCAGATGATGTCTTTTGGTGGTAGTGAGACCAGGGCTGGGCAAAGCTCTTTTGGGACCTTTTCTGGTGTGCAGGGGAAGAGGATGCTGCATAGCCAGATGGGTTTTCCTGCCAGGGGGAAAGTTGGATCTAAGAGCCTGAGCCCCAGCCATCCTGAAGATTAAACAGTTGGCTCATAAAACGTGTACTTTTTTCAAGTTTGATCTGGATGTTTTTTAATCTTCCTCAAATTAAAGGAAAATCTCTTGTTTGACCCAAAACGAAATTGTTTTCTTCAGCCAGCCAACTGAAAAAATCAGCTCTGTCCCCAGTGTTGGTCCAAGCTCCCTTCCCAGTTGTGCCTCCACAGCAATCCTGCTCCATGCAGCTGTACCAGTCCTGGATTAGAGCCTTGTTGCTAAAAAGTTTGCAAGAACAAGAGAGTTCAGCCACTTGCTCCAAGTTTAGTCCAGCTATTCTGCTTAAGTTTGTAAATATTTGTTCATATTCCACCGTTCCACCTCAGTTTTATGGATGTTTGTCCACATTCTGTGTTTTTCAGCTGTTTAATAATTTATTTTGCGAGATTTTACAAAAGTATATATATATAATTTTCTTGTGTACCTGGTGAGGCTGAGGTTTTGATGGAACTGCAAGGTTTCTATCGACAGTGGAATTAGAAGCCCTTTATATGAAGGTGAAGGATTTTGGTCAGGAAACCAAGATGAACTTGCTGTCCTTTGGCACCACATTTTCACCTCTGCAGTCTCCTCTGGATTGTGACCAGTTAACCTGGTAGCTGTCCCATGAGTTTTAGGTGAATTAGGATTTATAGATTCATTTTGTATCCATTTTCTTGTGCTTTGGAAAGACCCTTGGCTCCCATTATCTGTGGCCTTTGGCCTCCAGTGGAGGACAGACCTGCAGACACTGTACCATGCTGCCAGCCCCACCCTCACCTGAGAACCTGCAGCTTGATGGGGGAATTTTTACAGTTCTTAAAGCTGTTAGTGATGCATTGGATCTTTTCTTTTTTTCTTCCTTTAATGTTTGTTATCCTCCTCAGGAAACCTGTCGGAAGTGCCAGGGGCTGTGGAAGGAGCACATGAACCTCACCTGTGAGCAGCTGGCTGAGAAGGATGACATCAAATACAGGACATCCATGTAAGTGAAACTCCACAAGCAGGGGAAAACAGAGAGGTGGATGAACTGGGAATCACAGAACATTGTCCTCTAGTTTCTGTTGGCTGTCACTACCTTCCCCAGGAAGGTCCTGGGGATGGCAGAGCTGAGGGGTCAGACGGCTCCCAGGATGGGATTTCTGTCTGTGAAAGATACTTGGCAGCAGACCCAGCTGGTAATTTGAGAACGTGGGAAAGTTGTCACCAGCCCAGCCTGCTCCTCTGGCTGGCCCAGTGTCTGCAGGCTGGCACCTGGTCTTTCTCTGAGGTGAGAAACCCCCATTAGCATTGCTGGGGGGAGAAGGGAGGTGGTGGATGGAGGCAGAGGAGTGGATTGAGTCAGTCACAGTAGGTCGTTACTGCCCTTTGAAAATCTGGAGTGGAGACCTGCACTGTTTGCTCAGCTGCTGCTTTGTGGGAGAGGATGTGTTTTCTTCCAGAAGCTCGTGCCTGTTTCTAACCAGTTTGTAGGAATTGTTACAAAGTGGAGTCACATTTTGAAATATGCCGATGTGAATCCTGACTGTTATCCTAAAATCTTTTGCAGTTTGGTTTCTCTCTTATCTACAGTAAATGACAAAATCCTCTGCCTTTAGGAAACGAGGGAATTTTCATCCATGGAGCTAAATGTCTGGTGCAGCCAAGTGGGACTTGCCCACATTGCCCAATCCTTTCCTGTCTGATTTAGAGTCTGTCTGGCATGAGTAGAGGTTGGAAAGCTCCACCACTGGGATTTGAATGACTGTTGCTTGCTCATCCCACAGTCCCTAATTCAGAACAAAATCTTTACAGATTTGATACGACTTTTTTCTTCGCTGATCCTTTCCCTGTAGGAAAGAGGGATGAGAGGGAGGAGGAACGAGTTGTCATGTCCCTAATAAAGAAAAAAAATACCAGTTTCAAAACGTTCAGCAGATTGTGTCTGTGGATAGATGAGTCTAACTGCCCGATACAATAAAAACTTCCTTTTGAAGCCCTGCGTAAGGAAAGGGAAGCACAGCTGGAGTTCAGGCCAAACTTCCTGCCTTGCTCAAAGTTTCCCAAAAAAAAATCTGCACCGACAGCATCCTGTTGAGTGGCGGAGGGAAGAGCAGCTGCAGCTCTGAGGAAAGTCACTCTCAAGTTGGGTTTTTGTGTCTATTCTTAGCACATCTCCACATGCCTGGGTGCAGGTCGTGCTGGGGTATAACTGTGTGGGAACCTTGGGTGTGTGCAAGGCCGCCAAGTTCCCACCTCACCGTTCTCTGCCCCTCTGGTTGTGCTGATGGAGCAGTTTGTGGGGCTGTGCTGTAGCCTGGTTCGCTGCTGTGGTCCTCAAGAACACCTCCCTGCCATCTCCCAAACATATGTTAACTTTGCAGATGCACTGAAGCAGATGGGTGGAGATGCCTGGCTGAGGACGATCTTTCCCTAATGCCAGGAGAGCTGTGCTTCCCTCCGTGGAAACACACTGGCTTTGCTCTTCTGTCATCAAATTTCACTTCTAGGTTGTGAATTAAAGTGTAACGTGATCTCCAGCGGTCAGAAAATTGGCCCTCAGGATGATAATTTATATTCTTCAGTCTTTTAATTAAATGACCGAGCTTTTCTTCATTTCTGTGCCAAAACAGTCTTGCTGTGAGCTGAGCCTGCACTGGAGCGTGTGTCCCTGCCAGGGTGTCCCTTGGGAACAGGGACTGAGCTTTGTCCTGGATTCCCACTTGTGCTCTGTTAGATGAAAACCCATCTCTTAAACCTAAAGCAATAACCTCTGGAAAAATATATGTAGGGAACCTTAGAGAAAAGATTCCTCTGTGGGGAAACGTGATTATTTTTCGGTTACCGATTTAAATTTAACAAACGCTAAGTAAATCTGGAGCATAGCAGCCAGGCTTGGAAAAGAAATATATGGTCATGGCAACTTTGTAGCCAGAGCAACAGGCAAACATAAGAGCTGGAGGTGACAGCCAAGTGTTTACTTTTCCTGAACTTTATCTCCTTGGCTGTATTTTCCTTCAGCCAACTCAAGCATCCACGTGCCCTTTGGCCCTTGAACTTGCATCTCAAATTCCTCCCAAGCCAGAGCCTGGTGCTTTGGCTCTCATGGAAACCAGGATCAGGGCTGCAGCATGCAGCCAGTGCTTGACTTTGTTTCACTTATTTTGTTCTTGAGTTGTCGTGGGCTGGCTCCAAGTGGAGCTGAGCCCAGACCTCCTTGGAGCAGTGGTGGACTTGGGGACGGAGTCGGAGAAAAGAGGAGGGGGGTTAAAGCCTCGCTGGGGTAGCGTAACAGTAATTTTACCACAGGCTGGTGAGTGCAAACACCCCTTTGCTAATTCTCCCTCGTCTTGCAGAGAGGAGAAGATGACAGCTGCCCGGATTAGGAAATGCCACAAGTGTGGGACGGGCCTGATTAAGTCGGAGGGCTGTAACCGCATGTCGTGCCGCTGCGGCGCCCAGATGTGCTACCTCTGCCGGGCTGCCATCAACGGCTACGACCACTTCTGCCAGCACCCCCGCTCTCCTGGGGCACCCTGCCAGGACTGTGCCAAGTGCTCCCTCTGGACAGACCCCACAGTAAGTAACGAAGGATTTTTGTGAACGATTCTCACCCCGGTTTCAATCACTCGTCCACGCTGGTGCGTTGAAATACACACGCGTTCCACCGGGGGAAAATGGTTTTAGCCAGCACAACTTCTTTCCTTTCCCAAGACAGCTGAAAAACCACCCTGGGATCCTGCAACAGCACCGAGTCACATCTGACCGCAGCTTGGAAGGAGCTGGTGTTGCTTTAGGGAAAATCAGCTCCTGTCAGACGAGGGCTTTGGCTGGAAGTGCTCTGAGTGCTGTTCTGGAGAGCGAGGCTTGTGGAAGGAGCTGGTGGAGAGCAAGTGCTGGCACCAAGCACAGTAGCCAGCATTGGGATTATTGGGATTCATTCCTACTTTTGCAGCTGAGATGGTGTTGGCCTGGCTTGGCATCTGGAGGCAAGGGGAGCTGTGGTTTTGGTGCCCAGATGATCTGACTGCTGGCTGTGCATCCCGTCTCAGAGATGCACCCATCAGAAAACTGCCTGCAAGCCCAGAGTTGTAGTCGGGTCCATTCTCAGGGCTGTTGTCAAGAGCTGCAGAGGGGGAGCTGAAGTGTGGAGTGAGCTGTGAGAGAAGCTGTAGTAATTTAATACAGCTCCTATCTGTGACAGGCTTGGGAAAACTTGCTGCAGCAAGTAAATCTCTGTAAATAGAGGTCTTCAATACTGTAAATCCAGGAGTGTTGGAAGGAGCAGGAGTTCAATTTCCTGATTTTAGCAAAGCTGTAGAACAACACGAATGGGGATCTGCCTTCCCAGGACTTGCCTGAGCTTCCTTTTTCCCAGTGGTTCTTTGTCTTGGGTCTCTGCAGCTTTCCAGGCTCCTTCCAGCCCCCCTTTCTTCAGGGAATTTGCACAATCCTGCATCTGCACAGAGCCAGGGAAAAGCCACTCTAAATCTCTTCCTTCTACCTCCAGGCTCTTGGGGATCTCCCAGCAATGTCACAACCAGCGTAAGCTTCCAAGTCTTCTGCTTGCCTGCTTTTATTCCCTCCATTATCCTGTCAACGTGAGCTGTTAAACTACACACAGACACCTCCTTGCAGGCACCCCTGTAGCGTTTCCGACACCTGGTTCTGAGCTTCTTGGATTCCTTTCCCACTCCTCCCCATTTTCCAGCAGGATGCGATTCAGGGCTCGGCAGCGCTGGCATCCGTTGTTCCCGTCAGGCTGCTGATTGTGCTGGGGGATGGCATTTGTTCAGAGCCAGAGAAAACATGAGGCCTCTCAAAAAAGCTCGTACTGTACTTTCAAATAAATAAATAAATAGGCAGCACAAAGAGGCCACTGTCACCAGGCCCTTTCCACCTCTCTAATTAACCAATGTTGTGGCAAAGAAAAATTTCCCACTGTCAGCGCAGAGCTGGCGCCGCCTGCTCTTTTATTATTTAATTATTTTTCGGATGGTAGAGCGCTGGTGGGCTGAGGAGGTGAAGCTGGGTGACTGTCCTTGCTGCAGTGCGAAGAGTAACACAAAACTCAACTGTTGGCTTGAAGCTGAAACGATGGTGGGTACCTGTGTGCACGGTCCTCCCTCATAAAGGGCTTAGGGACACCAACCCAACCCCTCTAGGGTGATCTGTGCTCTCATGTGGGACATGGAAGCAGGAGTTACCCTGGTAGATGTAAAGAGGGAAAAGGAATTTGAGTCTTGACATGGAGATTTGAAAGAGCAAAAGACCATTGCATCAGTAGTGTTCTGTCCTTTGCCAGGGGTAACGTCCATCCAAGGCATGACCTTTGAAGGATCTGGTTTGAGTCTAAATCCCTATTATTTACAGCAAAATTCAGGTTTCTTTAAAATAGGGAACCTTTGTTCTTTTCCAAATGTTTAATGTTTTCCGAGTCTGAAACAATTCTTGTGAAAGTATAAGTAAACCTATTCATTAGCTTGGGTTAAAAACAAATTAAAGACAGTCCTCTAGGAATGGCAGCATCTGTTAGTCTTTGTCTCAAATGATCTTGAGAGAGTAAAGCAGAGGCTTCAAAATTTCCCATAATTAAAGGTTAGTTAAAATCTTGTCCCTAAGCTGTAATCAGGCTGGAGTCTGATTTAAAAGTATCGGTGCAATATTTGCTGGCTCTGAGACAAGCTGCAGTCAGGCTGTGGTGAGCAGCTTCCAAGGGGGCCGGGGAGGAATTGTTTAATCCCTGCATTTCTTCTGGAGCTAATTGGTGCCCTGCACCCCTGTAGGAGGTGCCAGGAGCCCTTCCCAGGAAGCCAAAAATCCTCGTGTCCCACAGCCCGTGCGGGCTCTGGCTCTGCTCTGCGGGAGCTGCAGGAGGGGCTGATGCAACATTGCCAGAGACAAAGCTCGGCAAGGAGCAGTGGGAATAAAGCTGTTAGAAAGCATCCCGAGGAGAGGTGGTGGAGGGCCTTGAAGGGAAGCTGTGTGAGGAGTGGTTGAGGCTGCTGGGTTTGTTCAGCTGGAGGAAACTGAGGGGAGACTCATCGGAGCTGCAGCTCCGGTCTCTGCTCCCTGTGAGCAGGGACAGGACCCAAGGGAATGGCTGGAGCTGTGTCAGGGAGGTTTAGGTTGGAAATTGGGAAAAGGTTCTTCCCCCAGAGGGTGGTCAAGCACTGCCCAGGCTCCCCAGGGAATGGTCACGGCCCCAAGGCTGCCAGAGCTCCAGGAGCGTTTGGACACCGCTCTCAGGGACAGGGTGGGATTGTTGGGTGTCCTGGGCAGGGCCAGGAGTTGGACTGGATGATCCTCGTGGATCCCTCCCAACTCAGGACTCTTTATGATTCTATGAATTGGCTCTGGGATGCAGGGGCTGTGTTTGCCCTGATTTCTAAATAACTGTAGCAAACCTAAGGCTGCCCGTGTGCATTTCATACGGTTTTCACAAATCCCGGGATGCAATGTGATTGATGCATTCTGGCTGTTTTGGTAAACCAGGTTCTGCTCTCGAATGTATTTATTTTGAATTTAATACTCATCTTTGGACTATCAGTAATATTGCACAGAGGCTTTTTTTTGGCTTTAAAGTTTTAAGATGTTTTCGGTAAACTCTTAAAACCCTCCCAAAGGCCCATCGTTAAAGTTCAAAGCAGAAGACTAATCATCATGAGGTGTTTGCAATTATCCCTCCTTCTGGTGTTATAAAAAGATGATGTTGAGAGAAGACTGTGTAAAACTTCAAATGCATCAAGGAAATGCATGAAGTGCACAGTGCTGCCTTTAGGATTTGGAAGGGGAGGGGGGGGGAAGCTCCCCTAAATTTAGGATGTGGGGTTTGTGGTGGGCTTGGGATTTTTTTTAACTGCTATAAAATGCCTCAATCATAAGCATATGGTTAATCCGGGGAATTCACAGAAAAGCCATCGATATGGAATGCCTGTTGCTAAAATAACTCTACGTTTCTTGAACGCCGGCGTGTGCTTGGTCCCCATGCCGGCCCCCCTTTTCCTGCAGCACTGCGGATGCCCTGTTCCAGTTACAACACAGCCTGCTTTTATCCCTGCTTCCTGCTGCATGGAGGAGCACGCCGGAGACAGCCGATGCCTGTTCTTGCTCAGGCTCTCCGCAGCTGATCTGGGAATGATTTGAAACAAAACCCCTTAGTCCTTTGGAAGCCTCCGTCGTGAAAAAATCATTTCAAGTTTATTAGGAACGGCTGCGGCCACACGTACGTGGAAAAAAGAAAGCAGTAAAGGGGCAGAAAGGGGGAGGCAGCGGTGGTGAAGCACTTTCTAAAGTAGGGGAGGGGTTGCAGAGCCCAGAAATAGTCACCAGGACTCTTGTTTTCCCTCTTTTCAGGAGGCGGCAGCCGCTTCCCGGTGACACTTAATAATTAAAGATAACGAGAAGCGCAGGAGATAAAAACCGAGCTTTCAAAAACTCCCTGGATGGCACTTTTGTTCTGGGCAGAGGAGGATTTATTTGGGGGGAGGTTGTCTCTGTGTGACTTGCTGAGCTTTTATCTCCTTTGCTGCTGTATTTTCTCGTCCCCAAGGGCAGTTTGTTTCTCCAGCAGCTCTTTCCGCTTGTGGCAGGGCCCTGTGTGGATGCTGGGTGAGGCTCCTCTGCAGCAGCATTGTTGTAGCAGGCCTCCCTGCCATGAAAAGGTGCCTCTCTTAGCAACCCAGCCCCGCTCCTCGGCTAATCCATCCACAGACCGAGCCATCCGTTCTGCTGTGATTGGCTCCGTGCTCGCCGCATTCCCTGGATTCAATGGCAGAGGGCTGAAAGGAAAAGCCTCCTCCGTGCCGAGATCCTTTCCCAGGTGGGGGATGGCGAGGGCAGGCTCCCACACTGGCCAGGGATGAGCGTTTGTTTTCCTTGGCTACGGGATGGATGGGATGGCTCCTTGCACAGAGCATCCCGCTGCTGGGTCTGGGGCAAAGCTTGGTCCTGTTTTGTCCCTTGAAAACACAGCTGCTGTTAGTGACCACATCTGCTTTCTGCAGATAAAAAGGGTGAATGCATCTCGGAGATCCTTTGCATTTTCCTCTTGGCCACCTCCCTTCTCCCGTGATGCAGCAGAGCGTGGGGAAGGGCCACGTTGTAGCAATTGCCTCGCATTTCCTCTCTGGCAGAAAAGCTAAGTTACATCTTTGCTCCAAAAAACTGCCCAGTGCCGAGACCCCCCCGGGGCTGGGGGGTTGCTTTTTTCTTCTTTATTTCTTTTTTTTTTTTTTTTTTTTTTTTTTTTTTTTTTGTCTTGCTGTAGGCAAGGCAGCTGACAGGAAGATGACTGTTAACTTGACAAGATAAATGCCTTCAATCCACACAGCCTGTGAACAGGCCATTAAAATTATAATCTAATCCTTTATTAAGGGACTTGAACCCGCTCAGGGAAACGGACACAAGAAGCTTTTGAAATCCTTCTGCAGCCTCCACCCCATGTGATGTTAAAAGGTTTCTCACCACAAAACCAGCCATAAGTGTGCTAATGAAATCTTAATTTTTGGTGTGGGTGCTTTACCCCTCGATGAATCTGTCATCTCTCTAATTACTGTGGTATTAAAAAACAGCCTTTGCTTCCAAAGAATTAGAAGTGTTTTGCAAGATTCACTGAAATAGCAGCAGGACTTGGTTTTGTTGTTTTTTTTTTTTAGTTCTGACCTGCACAATATGTATTAGGCAGAACTTGTGGCATCAGCTTTCTTTCAGAACATCCTAAAATTATCTTGCTGTTTACATATCATCAATTCTTTTGTTCCATCTGGGATGTGGATCTTTCCTAAATACTGCAGGTATTGAACTGTGCTGTGTATTCATCACTTGCCAAATTTAATGTCAGCCTCTGAAGTAGGAAGGTGCTTGGTGTGCAGTGTGGTTTTGTTCTTTTGATATTAATGGAGACCAGTCTTTCACACATAGTGGTGCAAAAAAAAATCGCCAAGCCAAGGCTTGGTATGTGGGATTAAGTGTAAGCACTTCTTAACCTTCCAGTGGGAAACTACACTTTTATCAACAGAGAAGCAACAGGACTGATAAATTCTGCTCTTGGAGATGTGGTTTGTTGTGGCTCTGCTGTGATTTGTGGTTTCAGAGCTAGTCAGGAACTCGTCATCCTGATCCAGGTCTGTTCCTGGCAGGTTTTTGCATCTAGGCTGTGCTGTGAGCTGTGCTCCTCTTGAAACCCCCGAGGGGCTGGAGCTGAGTGGGATCTGTGGCTGCTGCGCTTTGGGGGGATGTGTTTTATGCTGTCCTAGGGAGTTGTAGGGGTCAGTTTGCAGGTCTGGCAGATGGGGTTTGCTGTTCCCCGTTTCCCCCAGCACTCTGGGAGCTGCAGTAATCGAATCCAGCATCACCTTGGGCGAGTGCAGCTGGCTCCAGCCCCGGGGCAGATGGATGTGTCCAGCCCCATTAGAGGGAGGTCAGCTGCAGTTTAAACTGGGAGGCTGGAGCAGCCCTGGCTGCAGGAGGGTCTGGTAAAGTCGTGTTTGATGTGTCCAGTTTTGTGCAGGACTGACCAGAGCTGCAGCAGCAGGGGTGGTGACAGGAAGGGGGTGTCCCTGGGAAGCACCATTTCCCACGGTTAATCATAGATTGTGTTGGAAAGGACTTTTAAGATCATCTTGTTCCACCCCCTGCCATGGGCAGGGACACCTTCCACTAGCCCAGGGTGCTCCAAGCCCCGTCCAACCTGGCCTTGGACACTTCCAGGGATGGGGCAGCCACAGCTTCTCTGGGCACCCTGTGCCAGGGCCTCCCCACCCTCTCAGGGAAGAGTTTCCTCTGTAATCACAGACTTAGGCTAAAGTAACAGCATTTTGTTAAGTTAAAGGGCACATTTCTAGGCTTTAAGGCGAGGTTTATGCCTTTGTGTGAGGAAAGGAGGTACCGGGTGACCTTGCTCAGCTGAGCTTAAAATATATTTCTTGTCATATAAACCTTCAGGTGCATCTTTACCAGTAAGTGGCAGTAAAATGGGAGTGGTGGCTGTGTCCATTTTGAACAGCATTGCACACAAAAAAAATAGTCTGAGAAGGAGAAAAAAAAAATAAAGCCTTAAAGCTTGGAACCAAACTTTGAGAGCGCTGCTGGGGCAGCAAAAGAGCAGGGGATGTTTGGTTGCCTGTGGAGCATGCCCAGGTGGTTTTCCAGCCAGGAAAACAGATACTTGGGGGGTGGTTAGGCATTCCATATAGGCTCAGAAGAGCCATTCTTCAGCAGCTTTTATGAAGATAGATAGGCTGTAATTAACAGCCCGTGCAAGCAGCCTGCTTGGGAAAGGGGAAAAAAAAAAAAAAGCCATGTCCTGGAAAGTATGAATTTTAACCATTGACTCACAGAATAATAAAAGGGAGGGAAGTACTGAGTTTTTGGCTTTCTGCACATTAAGATAACTTCGGTCTCCCAGGGAAACCTTATCTGGTGGTGGAGGAGGGGACTTCTCCCCAGGCTTCCCAGGCTCTACATGTGCAGGACTGTCAGCTGGGGACTGGGAAGCTTAAAAAGCTTCCAGTGTAGCTGCATGCACGAAGCATATTTTGGATTTAGTTCCAGAGCACCCTTCAAAATAAGGGATATTGTTCATGTTCAGCGTGTTCAGGAAGAAATTTGTGTTTTGGCAGTACTGAATTTAGGGTGACTAAAGCAGAGTCTTGTGCCTTGTTGGGGTACTTTGGGGCTTGGGGTTCCAAACACTGTCCTGGAGGTTTCACTGCTCTCCCTGAAATCTCCAGGTTTGGTTTCATCCCCACAGACATGCAGAAACTCACCTGAGGCTTCACTGTTGGAGCTCACTGATGCTCCTTTGAGTTAAGAGAACTGAAGCTGATGAGAGGCAGAAGGACAATTTCAGTTTCTGGCTTGTCCTTGTGTTCTCAGTGAGCAGCAGCTCTGAATATTCTTGCTATAACCTCTAGACAGACATTAAAGAAACATATTTCGATTTATGCCCTTCTCAGAGTTACAGATAAGATCTAAATGGCACCATTTAGCTACTAGAGCCAGGATTTAAGTTGTGTTAATTCCAGCTGTTGGGCCAAAAACTCTACAAGTGCTAGTATAATGTAAATATTTAATAGACTATTGCCATTTAAAAGATTAACAGCTCTTCAGAGGGGTGGAGCTGGGTCGCAGTTCTCTGGTTTCCATCAAGTCAATGAATTTTAGAGCTGATCTCCCTGGAAAGCTGATCCAAGCATCTCGGTCGTGCTCATAGAGTGCAGGTTATTTGTGCTGCTGCAGTTCCCCCATCACTGCTTTGCTTTTGGGTAAATTATAGGCCAGCCCCAAACGAGGATGATTCAGCCAAATTCATCTTTTTTGGTTTTCCCCGTGAAAACGTGCTGAAAAGAAGAGCAGCGTTGAGAGAACAGAAAGCTGCTGCAGCAGGAATTATCCCACTGATTCTTAGTATTCCTTGATTTCTAGGAAGATGATGAGAAGATAATCCATGAGATTCAGAAGGAGGCTGAAGAGGAGCAAAGGAAGAAGAGTGGGGGTGAGTCGCAGTCAGGATCAGACTGAGGGTGGATGATGGGACAGCACAGGGCTCCCAGCTGCTGATGGGTCTCTGGACCTTCAGTGGATTCTGTTCCTCCTGGGAACTGGTCTGTTTCTAAAGAGCTGCTGCCTGCAGACTCCTGCTGGGATTGTGGGCAGGCACAAGATTTGTGTCCAGCTCTCGTGTGGCACTGGTGTTGTGGATGTCTCTGCTTGGCAAAGTAGCTGAGGGGGCAGCAAAACCTCTGAGCTGTGTCACGGGGGGCACAGGGGCTGCCTGACATCCCACTGAAGGAAATATTCCCCCTTTGGGGGGTGGTGTTGGTGAAAGGAGCCGGCCTGGAGAGCTCATGCTGCGCTCTGTGGCTCCTGGAGCGAGGCAAGGGCCAGCAGTGATGCTGTGGGATGTGCTGGGAATGGGGGATGCCGATGGCAAATGTCCCACCGTGGAGTGAGCTCGGGGAGTTTGGTTTGCGGGATGACTGTTCCTTGCTCTCCTCCCCGTGCAGAGAACAGCTTCAAGCGCATCGGCCCTCCCGTGGAAAAGCCCGTGGAGAAAATCCAGAGGATCGAAGTCATCCCCAGACCGGTTCCTCAGAACTTCCACCAGCCCCGGATGCCCCCGTACCCCTTCGTGCACCCCCCGTTCCCTCTGCCTCCCGTGCGCCCCATGTACAACAACATCCCCCTCAACATCGGCCCCATCCCCGCTCCCTACGTGCCCCCCCTGCCCAACATGAGGGTGAACTTTGACTTTCCCCAGATCAACGTGCAGCTGGAGCACAACCTGCCTATGCACTTTGGCCCTCAGCCCCGGCACCGGTTCTGACCTGCCCCCAGCAGCACTGGGCAGAGTCACCGCAGGGCAAAGCCCCCCTGTAACGTCACCCCCCTCCCCACTCCGGCCCCTCTGGGCTTTAGCCAGCAGCCAGGGGACTCCATGTCCCTGCACTGCAGCCTCTCCAGGGCTTCTCCAAACCTTTGCGATCCAACATTTCAACCTGTGCTGCAACAGGGTTTGGTGCTACATTTCCCCAGGGGCAGAATTCCCCCCTGTGCTGGGCATCCAGATGTTTTGTTTTGACAAATCCTGTTCAGGCAGCTGTTGGGAGGAAAAGTGAGACTTTGTGGAACACAGGGATACAGCCGTTCCTTGGGGAATTTCCAAAAATCCTGCCTTCCTGCTGGCCAGATCAGCAAAGTGAGTCTTGGGGGAAGGGAGGAGACACTTGGCATCCGAGTGAGTGCAAGACCTTCAGGAACGAGGTAACGGGAGGCAGCTGCCCCAGCCCTCCTGCCTGTAGAGAGGCACAGGGCCCGGGTTCCTGCATTCTCCAGCATCCCTGTACCCTGCTGGCACCTCCCAGCAGAAATAAATTGTTCAAAAGCAAGTCAATGTAGCATTTTTAGTGTTCCTCACTCTCCAAGCAGAGCGAGGGGCTGCAGCAGCCGTCCCATTGCTGAGGTCTTGGTAGGAAGCCCAGAGCCATGTGCTGTTTGGGGGTGTTAGGAAGTAGCAGGAGATTTGGGCACCCAAATCTTTGGCTGGACTGAACTTGCCCCCTTTGAAGGGCTCAGTTTTTCCCCCCAGAGGCCTGTGCCCCTCAGCTTCTGAAACGTGGCCTTTGCTTTGCCGTTCTCATCTGGCGTCCCAAACCTCCCCCAGCTTCTGGCAGTGCTCGTGCAGCTGCTGGAACCACCTGGAGCCAAAGCTGTGCCCTTTATTGCAAAAACTGCCTGGGAAACACCCAGATAGACATGTGGGCAGTGATGTGTCCTGTGGTAGGAAAATTGGGAATGTTCCCCGTAGCTGCAGCGAGTTGGGAGCCCCCATACCCAAACCCCCACAACCCAATGGGCAGCTGTGGCCTCATGCTGCAGGAAGCTGGCTGCTTCCACAGCAGCAAATAACTCATGAAAATGTGTGTGTCAGCTTAATTGGCTTTGGAAAAGCATGTTAAAAGTTAAACCTGAGTATTGCTGGGCTGAGGAAGTGAGGGAAAAGCAAAACTTCCTTGTGAGAAGTGGGGGGTGCAGTGCTGGGCTGTGGGAGGAGGGTGGCACAAAGCCCTTTCTCCACAGCCCTTGGCTGTGCTGTCTGGTACAGGCCCTGTCTAGAAAAGAAAATGGTTGGAGTGGAAAAAACCCCTCTTCCCAGGAATGTTGGGCTGGCTTTTAGCAGCCCAGTTGTGCTGTTGTTCTCCAAATGTTTTGTTCTGGCCTTCATCCTGTTCTGTCCTGCTGGGAGCTCTCTGGGTGCATTTCCCCCTCCTGTTATTCCCCCCTGTATTTCAGCATCCAGGTGTTTTGTGGGTTTCTTTGTTTTTTCAGGTAAAATTCCCTGTCTCCACCTCACAGCTTCTGCCAAAGCCCCACGTGCAGCATTCCGGGACCCCGGATCCCCTCGGGCGTGCAGGGAGCGCTGGACACGGGGTGTCGGTGGGATGCTCCTGGAGAGGGGCCTGGGACAGCATTTGGGGACTGTTCTCCCCAGGAAGGTCTCCCAGACAGGAGGACTTCCATGCCTTTTGGAGCCGAGTGGTTTTCCCGTTGCCTGTGGGTCGAACGTTCCCTGCGGAGCGCTCTGGCTCCTCTGTGCCGTGGCCTCTCTAGCATTAATAACCAACTGCTATTCCCTTGCTGCTGGAATTTTCTATTTTGAATTAGTTTATTCCTGGCAGCAGTCTGGGGGCTGCAGGAGCTTTATTACTTGCTGCTCAGCTGGGCTTTGACCATGTTTAAATCCTGCCTTGCACCGACTGATTCCTGCAGCAGCCAGGAGCAGGAATCCCGTTGGGTTTGGGGAGGGAGGGCTTTGTCACAGCAGCTGCTGAGAAAACAGACCCAGGTCAGAAGAAGCAGTGGTGGCTTCCCTTATGGAAAGGGAATCCCGTTTGTTTAATAGGTGAGATTTTCTGGGCTCGAGGGCTGGTTTGGATGAGCCTTCCAGGCTCTCCAAGGCATTTGTTTGCCCTTCCCAATGGGTGCAGGAAGGATCAGGCAGTGGAGGGGAGGGCAGCAGCCAGGGCACAGCTCAACTGCTGGACCAGTGGCCCAAACTGTGAAGGAAATAGGATGGTCATCCAGCCAAAAATGGTGGTCCAGTCCCATCTTTGTGTGCGTGTCCAGGGATGGGTGGGCATGGAGAACTGAGCCTTGGCGGAGGGAAGTGCGGACGTGGAGCAGAGGGGCTGGAGAGGTGTCAGCAGAGGTGGCAAGGGGAGGGTGGGGACTCTGATCCGTCGGGGTCACTGCTGCCCTGGCACAGCTGTTGTGGCCCTGGAGGAGCTTGGAGGATATAGAGGGAAGAGAGGATTCCCTGTGTCCCCTGCCAAAGCCAAGGGCTTATTTGTGTCCAAGAGAGGATAAATCAGTGCCTGGTCTGTGATGTGCACAGTGCCCAGCACTCCCAGCACTGCTCCTCTCCCCAAGGAAACACCCACTGCACCAAAAATTTGCAGCCCAAGCACGTGGCTGCTTGTCCCCTCTAACCCAGGAGATCTCAAGTTGTTTCTGAATCTCTGTTGGTTTATTTAAAAAATAAAAAAAAAAGGAAAGAAAAAAAACCCTAAAACTTACTGAGCCACCCAATCCAGCCTTGACCTGGTCTCTAACTCCTGCATCCCATTTTCCCTCCTGCCCCAGTCTTTGGAACCACTTGTTAAAAGGTTTTGAAGGCAACGAGGAGGTTGCTGTGCCCAGGCTGATCCCATAACAGGTACTTCTTACAGCTAATTGCAGTGTCCCATTTACTTGCCTTAAAGGTGGAGAGAGAAACTTAGTATTTGCACTTAGCAAAACGTTGTATTAAAAAAAAAAAAAGACCTGTAAAGATGTGCATGTTCTGCAACTTTGTATAACAATAGCTGAAAATAAATAGGTGGTTTATTAAAAAAAAAAAAAGGAGAAAAAAGCCAAAAAATATTTTTCTTTACATTCTAGTAGTAAACAGTTCTAATATTCTGTGTGTAAAAAGTTCCTGTATTATATTGTAATTTGAATTTTTGTAAATAAATTTGTGCACTCTGGCTTTCACCTGTGTGCTTTCCTTACTTGTCTTCCCATCCTGCCTGTGCCAGCCTGGTGCTGGGACAATGCCAGGGAGTGGGGCCAGATCCCAGCCTGTGCCGGTGAAAACTCCCCAGGTCGCAAGGCAAAACCCATTTGACCCTCCTGGAACAGCTTAATTTGTTCCATGTGCTCCCGAGGAAAAACTGGATGGGATAGAAAATGGTTTCCAGTCGCTCCTTTAAATGGAAACCAGGATGGGGGCGTGGGGGGGAAGGCTGAGGGGATTTCCCCTCTTGCTGCAGTGGTGGTGAATGATGGTAAATGCAGAATCCTGCCTTGAGGGGAGAAAAGGAAATGGGTGTTGGCAGCTGGGGGAGAGGGGAAGGGTGAGAGTCCTTCCTGCTGCTCCAGAGCCCCTTCCCTGGGTGGGCACCTGCTGGCAGAGCTGCCCTGGCTGGGTGTCACAGTCTGGTGTCCCAGTCTGGTGTCACAGCCAGGTTTGCACACACAGATGTCACGGCGGGGCCGAGCGTGGCCATCGGAGCTGCTCAGCGTTTCCTGCACTGCCCTGACTTCTCCCTATTCATAGGCAGGACTGAACATCCTTCCTTCCTTCCTTCCTTCCTTTGACCCTTGCAGGGCTCAAACCCCCCCATCTGATGGCGAAGGTCCCTCTAGGCAATGCCCTCCCCCTGTCCCCCTGGGATGGGTGCTTGGGGGCAGCTGGGCAGCCCCTCCCTTTCCCAAACTTTGCTTTTTCCAAGCAGCTTTACATTCTTCAAGGCAAACAGGAGCCCGTCGGTGCCCAGCCAGGCTGCGGTGGTGACGGGCAGGGAAGCTCTGGCTGCTCTTGGTGCACGTGCTGGAGGTGCTGGTGGTTGAGTTTCGGGGCTGTTTCAGCTGTCTCGAGAGGGCTGGGGGCACATCCTGGCTGCTTTGGCAGGACCTGGGTTGGGCTGGGCTTCCCTCTTCAGTCCTCCCAAGTAAAGGAGGCTGATTGCTGACCCCCACCCAACCATGCACCCACACCCCCCATCCCCGTCCTCTTCCCTCCCATCTGGGCCATCCTATGGAGGTGAAACACCTGAATTGAGAGAAAAAGCTCTGTGGGGGCACAGCTTTGCTCCTGGCTGCAAGGGCAGCAGAGCTGCAGATGAGGTGGTGCTGACCCATCCATGGGTCACCCATCCCCAGATGCCCACGGGCTCGGTGGCTTCAGGCTGCTCTGAGCATCTCCAGAGGTGACCCACCCTGCAGGTGCCTTTGGCTTTACACCTCTTCGGAGCATCTTGGTCACCATTCCCTTCTCACCAGTTCCTCAACCCTCCAGAACCAGCTCAACTTCTGTCAGACAAAGGCTCCACCACCCCAAATCTCCACGTTCAGGCTCTTGCCTCGTTAGAAGGCCGTTGCAGCCCCAACAGACCACACGCCAGTTTGAATCCGAATGCAGGTTTTATTTTTTAATTCATCTTTCTCCATTTGAAGCTATTTTTTTTTAAGTTATACAAATGGCACTTACAAAAAAATAATAATAATAAAAAAAAAAAAACCCGAACAAACCCAAAACTTAAATTTTCAGAGTGAGATGTTTTCAGAGAGTCACGACACCCGATAAGAGGAAACAGGAGAGATGTTGACCTAGTGTCACACGGGAGAAGCCGGAGCGGGAATTACGTGGTTCGGACCGTGACGGGGATGGGGAGGAGGCGACGCAGGGAGGGGGTGAAGGCCAGCGAGAGTGTGTCAAGTCACAGGGTCACACAGGGCTTCAAGACACTCGGTCCTTCGAGGAGGGGCAGCGTGGTCCCCGGGGGGGACGCGTGGTGCCGGGGGGCGCGGGCACCCCTGGATGTGAGCGCAGAGCCGAGGTAGAGTCCCAGCTGGGATCCCCTGCGCCCGCGAGGGACCCCAGCCCGGAGTTGTCCCCCTGCCTGGGGACAGCCGCTCGCTCTCCCAGCTGAATTTAGCACCAAGCTCCTGTGGAGGGGAGTCCCTCCTCATGGCTTTAAGGCTGACGAGCCCCTGCCTGGCCTCCGGCAGTAGGGACCGGCCCTGGTTTGGCACGGCAGCGATGCCGAGAGCACCCTTGGCGTGGGGTGGGACCAGCACTCCCCCTCTCCAGAGGGGGCCCACGCGGGAAAAGGCTCCTTGGTGTGTTTGTAGGGAGCAGATACCGGCCCTGGGAAGGCCCCAAAGGATAAAGTGCCTTTCAACACCCTAAGGAACACGCAGCATCACCCGTTACAGACAGCGTTAAACTCTAATGCAGACCTAGTACAGACAACAGCTGGTCACACAGTGCCATGGAGAGCATATATAAATAGAGACTAACAAAAATACTGTTTTGGTCTTTTTTTTTCTTTTTTCCTTTTCCAGTAGGGTTGCGATTCATCAGAGCCCAGCCCAGGTGCGCCCTGGGGATGGTGGGACTGGGAGCTGCCCCCTCGGGGTGCCCGCAGGAGCAGGCGCTTCCTAATTCAGCATTAGGTGTTCAGTGATTCGCTTCACTGTTCCAGTATTTTACGAGAGAGAAAAAAACAACAACAAAGGTACTGAGCAAATATCACTGTGCAAAGTTTGCTAAGGAACTTTTCTATTCTGTAAACCAAAATCTGCAGTTTATGCTTCCAGCCACCGCCCCGGGGAGGTCACGTCGGCCAGCCCGGCTCCTGCCGGGACCGAAGCCCACCGGAGATGGGCTGGATGAAGCCCCCACCCTGGCACGGGCTGGCTCTGTGTCCCCCCACGCCCTCCCCTCCAGGCACAGCAGCAGGACCAGCCTCGGGGCAGGCTGGACCCACCATCAGGGTCTGGGATGCTCCTCCAGAGCCAGAAGCACAAGGAGGGGTGGAGGGGCAGGAGGAGCACGGGGCTCCATGAGATGAAAGGCTGAGGCTTTCCAGACAGGATCACCCTAAAGAATCATTTCCAGGTGTTTGGGGAGGGGCAGCTTGCTGGCCCTTCCACAGGGATGTGCTGGCACACGGCAGCCCCATCCCCAGGGATGCTGTGATATGTAAGGTCACCTCTTACAGCTCGGCTGGGGATGAACCCGCCCCACAGCCCAGGAGGGGAGAGAAGCTGCTGGGGCAGGCCAGGAGGAGCCAGCTGAGCCCAGCACCGTCGCTCCACCCCTGGCTGGAGCAGGGCAGGACAGGACGGATGCTCCGGGGGACACTGGCAGCACAGTCTGAGGCTGTGCCAGTGCTGATATGGCAGAAGCGAGCACAGAGGTGATCTTATTCCCTTTTTTAAATCGAGGAGAGGCAAATAAACTACCTAAGGTGATGCTCAGGGCCAGGAGGGGAATACGGCGGTTTCCAAGCCCAGCAAACCCGGAGGGAGGCAAGGATGGGGGGATAGAGACAGACCCCTCTACAAAGCTATAGGCAGGCAGCCCCACCACTTTTCCAGTTCTTACAGGGATTTACGGAGACCCACCTCCCACATAACGCACCAACTCTACGGCAGGAGGGAAGGGCAAGCCAGTCTGAAAATCCTGTTACAGAGAGGAGAAACAGAACCCAAAGGAAAAGAGGACAGGAAGGGAAAGAGAAGTTGGCAACGGGAGGTACCCTAAAGTGCATCAATATTCCCAGAGGGTGGAGGCGTCGATGGTGTCGGCCGATGCCTTGAGCACCCCGGCGTGGTCGCCCTTCAGGTACTTGCCATTGATTTTGATGGCCACTTTGTTATAGTCGCAGAACTCAAAAAAGAAGTCCACGGGGGTGTCGCTGCTGCTTGTGACGGACGACTCGTTCCCCACCATCCAGTACTTCCCAGTGGTATCTGCAGGAGAGGGGACACGGTGGCCTCGTGAGTCACCACGGGGACCCCGAAGGCCACCACCCTCCAGCCTGCGGCCACCCCGGGGACTCACCCTTGATGTTGTAGGCCCCGTCGTTGAACTCCAGCTGGAAGACGTCATAGGAGGAGCGGTTGGAGTCCAGGGTGCCGGTGACCTTGCGGCAGCCGATGAAGCCGTGCTCGCCGCGCAGGACGATGATGGGCCTGTTGATCAGCTTCATCACGAAATGCTCCGTCTCGCCTGTGCCGAGGGGACAGGGGCTGTGAGAGCAGCCAGGGGGGCACAGAGCCAGACCCCAAAGCTGGCAGGCAGCGGTGAGGAGCAGGGGCTGTGCCCCCCACCCATTTCCCATCCACCCCATCCGTCCCCCCATCTCACAGCACATCGGTCACCGAGAGAACTTATTGCCTGAGCATCACTTGGAAGAAGAGCCTGGCTCTGGGAGGGCTTTTTTCATCCCCTGCTGCCCGGGTGTGGGGTGCCCAAGGGTCCCTTACCCGCTGTCTCCATGGAGGCTGCCAGCTGCCCGTTCTTCTTCGCCGTCACGTACTTGCCGTTGGCGGCTTTCAGGGTGATGCGTTTGTCGCACCACTCGATGTCGAAGTAGCAACTCGCGTTCCTGTGGGGCAGAGGGGGCAGTCAGTGGGGTGTGACAGAGAGGGACCCTGCCACTGCCACCCTGCTGGCTCGGAAAGGGCCACGGCTGGATGGGGACAGCCCGATTCGATCTGTTTTTGCAGGATGAACCGTGCTGTGGTGGCCATCCCGCTGGGAAGCCCTCATCCCGCAGGCAGGAGGCAGGCAGGCAGCCAAAGGCGCTTTTGGGGTTTCCGCCTGGCTCTCAGGGTTGAACTGCAGGGCAAAGCATTTCGACAGCCCCAGCCGGCCGGGAAGGATGATGTGGCCCCAGGGACTTCCAGAGCATCGTGGGCGGCAAGCCCCGACCCATCCCTGGCTTTCCCGGGAACGCACTGCCTCTGCTGGGAAGCGTTTGGTGTGAGCACCCAAGCTGGAAAATCCCCCTTGAATTCCCCTGGGAGATGCAGAGGGTTCTCTGAAGCCCAGGCACTGCCCTGAGCTGCCGGGGACAGGGGACTCACTTTGTGGAGGCGGTGGACTGGATGCCCCCGTTGGAGGTGAGGGTCCAGTACTTCCCGGTGTAGGTCCGGAAGGCGCATTTCTTGGTGTCCTTGTTGATCTCCAGCTGGTAGGTCTCCTGGTCACCCTCCTCATCCTGGTTGGCTGAAAGGTCCATCCCTGCAGAGCAGAGACAGATGGAGATGGGGGGGTGGGACCACAACCCACCTCCAGCAGGTCCAGGTGCAGGGCAGCCCAGGAAACCCAACCGAGAGGGGCTCCTGCTTCCTGGGTGAGCCTTGGTGGCTCCCAAATCCCTCACACGGATCTTCCCTCTGGCATTCGGGGTTCAAATCCAAGCTTTCATTTGGATATTTGGTGTTAAGGCCCTACACAAGGGCTGGGCAGCCGTGAGCTTCCACTTCTGACTCAGCAGCTCCATTATAATGAAGCAAAGACCAACATAGATATTTTATAAGGAAAAGGGCTGCAGTTTTTCCCAAAGGTGACAGCCAGATTACTCAACCCATTAGCAGAGGCTGCCACAGCACCCATGAATCCCAGCTCGTGGCGTGTTTAAGGACCGTGGCACCGTTTTTCATCCACAATTGTCACATCCCGCTGGGACCGTGAGGAGTGCAGGGACAGGAGGCTTGGGAAAGCCCCAGGGTAGCCAAGCCTTCCCCTGACTCCCCAAAATCGGCCTGTTCCCCAGCTCTGCCAGCCAGGATGGCCCATCCCTGCACCCAGGGGACCAGACACAGCTTTTCCCTGGCAGAGGTGGATGCAGCTGGTCCTGGGACCACTGGCCACAGCCCTGGGCCACCGCCAGCCACGTGTGCATCCACCTCAGGCACTGAGCCCGAGCAAACCTGCTTAGTCAGGGCTAGCGGGGCCAAAACTGCTTCAGAGCTCTCCAGCTTGGTGGATTTCAGCCTAAAAACACTTTGGGGATGCGAGCCACAAGCTGCAGCCAAAGCCAATGGCCGAGCTCTGTGCTGGGATTTGGGGAGGAAGCTGGGGTGCAGAGCTCGGCCCCACCGCTGAGCTTAGTGAAATGGGAGTTTCGTGGAACTGGATGAATTTTCCAGAGCCAAACACACCTGCATCCTTCCCTGCTGCACGGGGGCAAAGGGTTCAAGTCCACATTCTGTCTAGTTCTGGTCTCCTCACTAAAGTAAAGACACGGAGGTGCTGGAGCGTGTCCAGAGAAGGGAAACGGAGCTGGGGAAGGTTCTGGAGCACGAGCCTGATGAGGAGCAGCTGAGGGAGGTGGGTGCTGGCCACGTGTTGAGCCCCTCACACCTCCACGATGCATCCCAGTTTCTTGGCTGCTGGGATTTCAGGTAGTGCTGTACACGGTCACTGGAAGGGCTTCAGGGACTGCAGTCTCGGTGGCCCCGCTGCTCTGGGAAGCCACCAGGATGTCCCACCAGCTGCACCCAGCTGTCCTGCAGACACAGCTCCCTGGGGCTCCACATCACCCATCTGTGTCTCCGATCAGGCCCCATCCCAGCGCCCAGGAGCAGCTTCTGCTTTGCATATCCATCTCCCACCTTTCCCAAAGGGATTGGGCTTTGTTCCCAAAGGGATCGGGCTTTGTTCCCAAAGGGATCAGGCTTTGTTCCCAAAGAGATCAGGTTTTGTTCCCAAAAGGATCAGGCTTTGTTCCCAAAGAGATCAGGCTTTGAAGGCTTCCGTTTTGTTGGCCATAATCTTACCTCCCACGTCCCAACTGGTCTATGGCTGCCACTCTCTTCACAGCATCCCCCCTCTCACCAGGCACCCTCCAGCACCTTCTGCACCTCCCATCCCTGGAAGCGTTCAGTGTCAGGTTGGATGGGGCTTGCAACAACCCAGTCCAGTGGAAGGTGTCCCTGCCCGTGATCCCTCCCAACCCAACCCTTCTGTGATTCCATTACTCTCCTGATGGACACGCAGCCACCCTGGTGCTTCGCTCCCCAGGTTATCTGGGCAGCACAGGGGGCAATGGGTGTTGATGGCCACCAGCCCAGCCCCACTGGCCACGTCCTCGGCTCCCAGAGCCATCCCCCACTCGCCGCCTCCCAGCACTGCCGGGGGCTGAGCCGGCGGTTGTGGGAACATTTGGTTTTGATTTTGCATCCAGGCGTCAGGCAGCTCCAGCCCCAAGTCAGAGCTGTAAAACGGAGAGAGAGGGGCTCTGCGGGGGCTCACAGTGAGGTTGGGCTGTGGGGAGGTGACCCTGGGGGACACAGCCCATCCCTCAAGGCTGGCAGCACCCCTGGGTCCCCCAAAGCTGTGAGAGCTGTGGGTCCCTGTGGTTTGTGGGGGAGGAGTGGGGGTGGTGCTTCCCCTCCCTGCACTTTTCTGGGAAGAACTCGCTGACCTGCAGGGACCAGGCTGGGCAGAGCCAGGGGGATGCTGTGTGCCACAGAGCAGGACTGCCCGGGCTGGAGACAGGACAGGGAGTGCCAGGAGCCTCCAAACACTGTTCCCTCTCCCCCGAGACCCCCGGCACGGAGCACAGTGCACCCACCGGCCTCCCCCACCTCTCTGCCAGCCCAATTTTCCACGCTCGCCTTGCTCAGAGCTTTGGCTTTCCCCGGTGCCTGGAAGGACCCGGCAGCAGGAGGGTCTCCCACCGCCCCCTCCCCAAAAGCAGCGCGGGGTTGGGTTACACCGACTCAGCACAAAGGAATGCGGCTACGGCTGGGGCAGGAGGAGGCTTCAAAGGGCTGGAACTGAGCTGGAGCGGGAGAGTTGGGAGCTCGGAGCCGGGCGGGATGGGGGAAACTGCAGGAAGCACGGGGTCCCAGAGAGATGTCCCCATGTCCCCGAGGTGGAGGACAGGCTGTCCCCACAGCCACCCCCCTGCCGCGGCAGCCCAGGGCTATGGCAGGGAGCCGCGGCCGCTCTCCCGCAGCGCCCGGCCGCTCCCACTGCAATCACGGATTAATTAACGCTCTTGGTAAATTTACAGTCTGGAGCTGGCACTGCTCTTCCTGACCTTGACGAAGCTGCTAATTACAGCTGGAGGCGGGAGGGGGGCGAGCGCACGGCGGCTCTTCGGGAGGGAGGGGGAGGTACGCCTGCGCTCCCCAAAATTCCCGCTGTGGGATGGCTCCGGCTCCGTCTGCAACGCGGCTTTGCTGCAGGGATCTTGGGGAGAATGCAGAGGTTGGGAAGGCTGAGGCATGTTGTCTCCCCAAGGCTTCCTAATGCCGAGTCCCTGGGCTTGAGGCCCTCGGAGAGCAGGAAAGGGCTCCCCAAGTCCTCGGCTGCCGAGGTTTCCAGGCGCGTGGGTTTTTAGGATTGATGCCGGAGCTCTCGCTGCTCTCCAGCCATGACTGTGGATGGAACCAGGAGGCCTGTGGCCATCCCAGAGCAGGCACACACCTTCCCGTACTTCCCACAGAGCTGGGCTTTTCCCTCTAAAGCAGCAGTTTGTTGTAGCTGTGTTGACCTCCACACCATGGGCGGCTGCAGACCCAGCGTGGGGGCATTCAGAGCATGTAGAAAAGTTTCCCTCTGCACTCAACTCACACAGAATGTCTCCCATGAGCCGTCCTGGGAAGCTACTGAGAGCCAGCAGGATGAGTGCCATGGAGAGGAGCACCTTTCCCATCTTCCAGCTCTCCTTTCAAAAACCCCACGGTTATGTCTGAAAAAACTGAGCCTGGCTTCCTCCACGGGAGTGCTGGCAGCACCCAGCAGAGCCCCCGGGCCCTCGGGGCAGGATTTCAGGATGGGACTGGGATGCTGCACCCAGCGCTGCCAGCACAGGTCGGGTCTGGGCTCCCTGCGGGGCTCTGGCACCTCCACCCAGCACTGAACCCACACACGTGCTCAGAGATGCCTCCTGCCCCCTCCCTGCCCTTCAGCTGGGCTCACACTGCACCCCTGCAGAAATCCAAACAGGTTTTTGTCTAAATCCAGCAGCCTGGAGCACCAGGAACCAGCAGTTCCTCTGCTGGGGGTGCAGTTCTGCAAAGGGGTCACGGGTAGGGGTGAAACATGAATTTCCTGAAAAACCCACCCCTCCTTCCCTGTGGATTTCCTGTGGCTTTGTGGTATCCCCCAAGTGTCAACAGGCCACTTGGCATCTGCCGATGAAAATCTGCATCCGAGCCTGCGTGCCCCCTGCCCTGGAGCCGCCTCTCCCTGCCTTGCAGTGGCTCCAAGATGAACTGGGGAGGGAGAAATGCGGCTCAGCCCAGGCCGGGAGGGCTCCTGGCCCCAGGGCAGAGCTCCCCACTGCCAACGCGGCACGTCCAGGCGCGCTCCCTCCACCGCTGCTCCCGCTCGCCCTCCTCCCCAGATCCCGTTTCCTGGAATTCCTCGCTCCCGAGCCAGCCCACCCAGTCCCCCACGCGGGTGGGGGGCAGGGGCACACCTCGGCCGGGCGGGGGGCTGGCAGGGGCCCAGCGGGGAGGACGCCAGCGCTCTGCCCCCGGGACCCTCGCGCCCACAAAGGGCCCTTTGTTGCCGCAGCCGGGCTAGAAAGGAGCCATTGAGCGGGGAGGAGGCTGCTCGCTGCTGGCAGCGCCCGGCTCCGCTCCGTTCGAGGTGCAATGGGGAGATGGGAACTCTCAGGGAACCCGAGGATCCTGTCCTGCAGAGGCTGGAGGCAGAAGAGGGGTGCCAGGGATACCCCCAGCCCCTGCGGCGGAGCGGAGGCAGGGCTGGCATCCATCCCTTCCTGCCCCGGGGGTGTTTGTGCCGTGGTCCCCGGTGTGCAGGGGATGCTGACACCGGCCATCCCCGGGACCGGGAGGAGACTCCGAGCCGGGAGCTGACCTGGCACTGGTGGGACAACTCTGTTCCAAAGCTGGATCCCAGCCAAGGGAACCACAGAAGAACCCCATGGACCCATCCCTGCTCCTCCCATGGGGCAGAGGGGGGCAGCCGCTGCCATCCCTGCTCCCTCCTTGACTCCACACAGGAACAAGCCGCCTTTTCCCACGAGGCTGTGCCGAGCTACAGTCACTCCCTGCCTGCATCCCACATCCCCCATCCCCAGTGGCCATGGGAGCATCTGCCAGCAGCACGGCCCTTATCAGCTCGGCGGGGGAAAGGGCTGTCTGGAACCGCTTCCTCCGACGGCTGTTTCTGCTGCCTTCTTGGTAACCTTGGGACACGGCGCTTTCACAATGGGAGAAGGGAGGATGAGCCCCAGAAAGCGGCAGCTCCCAGCTTTTCACTGCCATCGGGAGGGATAAACCGGGTGGAAACGGCTTCTCCAGCCAAAACGGACTCGAGCGAGGATGTGCAGCCCCAGCGCGGCCCTTCCCGCTGTATTTTGCTTGGAAAGGGGCCGGGCACAGCCCAGAGCCCTCTGTTGCTGGGGAGATTTGTTCCCCCCCTTTCTGCTCCCCCATCCCTTCCGAATTAGACAAAGCCGGAGGGTCGGCCAGCAGCATTCCCACCCGCTCCATGGGGTCCCCCGCCACCGCGGGGTCCCCCACCGCCACCACCCCGTCCCTCACATCTCCCCCCACATCTGGTTTCCCCATCTCTGGTGACAAAGGGCTGCAGCAGCCCTTCCCCCACGGCGCTGCGGCAGCCTCCCGCCATCCTCCCGCCACCGCCATCCTCTCCCCCTCTTCCCCAAATCCCCATGCCTGGGAAAACAATTCCCACTGCCCATCTTGGCAGGTTTTATTATTGATTTTTAAGGGGCTGCTTTGCAGCGCAGGATTTGCCCTCGGACAGGAGAAAAAGGCAGGGAGCTCCCTGCACGGAGCTGCCCAGGCACGGATCAGGGTTAAGCAGCAACCTTGAAATATATACACACACAAAAATTCCCCGCTGTTCCTCCAGGCTCTGCTGCATGCTCGCACCCATCCCACACCCGGCGTGCGCCGGCCTGACCTGGCGCGCCGGCGATGAGCCCCGGGGCACCCACGGCGCACACCGAGCACCCCCCGGCATCGCAGAGCGGGGACCCCCCATCTTCCAGCACGGACCCCTGGCTGCGGGGCCGGGATGCTCGGTGGGCACTCGCGGGCAGCCACGTGCCCGGGGAGCTCTGAATGTGACCGGATCCCCGAGACGGGTGGCACCGTGGCCCCTCCGGCGAGCGGAGGGGAGGGGGCCGGTGCAGCGGGTGCGGAGGGACGGCTGCCTTTGTGCGGGTGGATGCGGGATGCGGGAGTTTCGGCAAAGCCCTTTATGTAACGCTGCCACCCAGCCCCCCACCCATGGGAACTCCAGCCCTCTGGGGGGAACCAGAGCCCCCGGGGGGATCCGCGGCCTCCCCGCTCCGCTGGGCACGTGGCTCAGCCGTGCTCGGGCAAGGGGGAGATCGGTGGAGGCTTTGTTGGGCGAACAATGAGCCCCATAGGAAGGAAAGGCGAGGGAAACAGCCCTGCCTCCTTCACGGCGAAGGAAGACCCCATCCACCCCC
>VZTA01029306.1:103964-117847 GCA_013398855.1 Mohoua ochrocephala
GGTGCCGGTGCCGGTGCGCGCGTCCCGCCCCGCTGCGCGCAGTGCGCATCCCAACAGCGCCACCCAGCAGCGCGGCCGCGCGCTGCAGCCACACGGGTGGGTGGGTCCCGGCCGTCCGCGGCAGGACGGACAACATGGAGACGAACAAAGCGCCCAGGGAGCGAGGGTGGGGGCTCCTGCTTGTTCCGGCCCCACCGGAGCGTTGCTCTTGGGATGGTGTTTCTCTCTGGGAGCAGGTCGCTTCCTCTTGGGCATCGCTGGGAACACGGACCGGAGCTCTGTCTGGCAGCGGGTGCTGCAGGATTTGAGCTTAGAGTGGGAGTGGGTGCTACAGCACGGGGAACTGGGTGCCTCAGTGCCACCACATCCCTGCTGGTGAAGCCACAGGCTCGGTGCTGCTCACAGCAGACTCCAGCTTGTCCGCTGGAGTCACCTTGCACTGAGTTGACAAAGTGGTGGGGTAACCGCTCTCTCCATCACAGCCTGATCCACATCGTGGTGCCCAGCACAGGGACAAGAGACACCACATGACACTCTCGGCATCATCCATCTCAACCTCTCTTTGTGACTCGGAGAGCACCTGGCCCCCGCACAGACCTTTCACTCCCTTCAGCCCCGGGGGACACTGCACACCCCATGGCCCTGCATGCGCCTTTGGTGCTGTGAGACGTCACCAGAATGTTTCCAATCTTTTATTGCTGGGGTGAATCATTCACTGGGGCAGCCAGCCTGTCTGCAAAACCCCAGTGACAGCTGGTGCCAGCTGAGCACAGCCTCCCCGAGCGTTTCGAGGTGTTTACCCCATCGTGCAGTGGGGATGCCACCAGTCTGATCCCCCCCCTCCTTGGTCGGGAGAAGGCTTCAAGCCTTGTAGCGATGCTGTGTACCCATGGTGAGGTGACAGGGGTGTGTAGGTGACACAGCCACCTGCACCGACACTCAGGCTGTCTCCTGGGGCAAGAGGAGGAGATGTCACTTCCTCACACCCCAGGGCGTTTGCTGCCTGTGACGCAATCCCGGGTGACTGTGCCACATGTGGGCAATCCTGCAGGGATGAGGAGCTGTGCTGGGCCCTGGTCACTCCTCTCAGGCTCAATAAAGTACCCCGGGGCACAGCAGGCGGTCAGCCCGGCTTCCTCAGTGGGGAGATCAAGGCAGAGCTGGGGCTGGAGGATGTGGCATGAGGGGGGACCTCAGAGATGCCCCATGTCCTGCTCTGGGCCAGCTCGGGGGTCACCCTTGGAGCCATCCCGCCACCAGGAAGGGACCAGCACCCAGTCCCTGTGTTCTGGAGGGGCTGGAGGTCCCTTGTAATAATGATGGGCTCTGTGGCACCTGTCCCATGGGCAGCGAACAGGCTTTGCCCACCAAATTCCAGGTGCTTCAAGGTGCTCCCAGGTACATCCACACCTCCGTGCTCAGGAAAAAAATTCTTTGCTGAAAGTGAGATTTTGGTGCGTGACCAACAGCGGTACCACTGCACCAGGTGACAAACTTCGTTTTCCCCAGGGTGTGCATTTCCCCCCTGGATCTCGGTTGGGACCAGGGCAGCATCTCCCCAGCCCACCGTGTCCGGCAGCAGCCCTCGGCCAAGCCCAGGGCTTTCGGCACGGCGTTGGCCGAGGCAGAGCCGCTCCTCCCTGTCCCCCCCGCGCAGAGGGGAGCGCGGAGAGGAAATTGCTGCTGACGGAGCTGCGAGCGCTGCCGGACTGGGGATGACTAAGTTTGGCAGTGCTACCTGCTGGCTGTTTTTCCTTTTATGGAGGATTTGAGCGAGCCGCTGGAGCAATTCTCCGAGAGAACCCAAAGGGATCCACCCTGACCTTGGGGATGGGCACTGCCGGGTTGGGGAAAGGGTGGCTGGCGAGCGGGGTGGGTCGTGAGACGTTGGGGCGGCGCTCGGCTGGTCGAGGTGGGGATGGGCCCCCCCTCGCCCATCCGGACGGGGCACCCGAATGTTTTCACTTTCTATTTTAAGGCGCTGGACTCCGGCCCCGAGCGGAGGCCTGGCCTGCGGTGCCAGCCGAGGCGCGTGGCTGCTGGCACCCTCCGTGCCACCCGCCTCTGAGGCCACCCCTGCATCTCGCGTCCGCCCCAGTGCGACTTTCCCACAGGTGATGGGGTGAAGAGAGAGGGTGAAAGGGGACGTATCTCTGCAGGGGGACACCTCACCGGCAGGGGACACTGCTGCAGGGGTGGGGGCATCATCTGCCCAGGGACACGCTGCTGCAAGGTGACAGCATTGCAGGGGACGCATTGCTGCAAAGGAACACTCTTCAGGTACGGGGGCACAGCTCTGCACCCCAGCGCTGCTCCACGGTGCTGAGATGGAAACGGGGCAGCCCAGCCTCGGAAAGTCCCCAGCTGGTGAGAAAAGCAGAGAAAAAGAAACAAAAATACCACCTTTGCAGTGACTGTAGTGGGGTGGCTTGCAGGGACAGGACTGGGCTTTGGCCAGGCTGCCTCAGCACCCAGGCCGGCCGGCCCATAGCCCCCAGCCCATGTCGAGGGGCTGGAACCGGGCTCCTCAGCTGTGTCCTGCATTCTTGGCATTATTCTCCTTTTTTCTCCTCCTCCTCCACCCCGGGGACAGCTCTCAAACCTCTCCATTTATGGACAGGAGGTTAGGTCAAGTGGGAGGGTGAGGGGACGCCCGGGTCCCTGGGGAGGGACAGGGGTCCCACGTGGTGCCGGGAGCCGTGACCGCCCCTGGAGGTCACAGCAACGATGATGTGTGGAAACTTGAGGATCACCTGGGCATTGCCTCTAGGATGCCCATGGTGAAGCCCAGTGCCACTGGGACCCCCACCCAGGGTGGTGTTTGGGGTCACCCGTCCCCTCATGATGCTGGAGCACCTTGAGCTGCTGCAAGCAGACGGGGAGAAAACAGGCCCTGCAGGTGGGGAAGGGTTTTTTCCTCTTGTTTTATCATTTTATTTTGAAGCCAAAAGCTGCCAGTTTGAGGGTGAGGCTGCAGCAGCTGCACCCCACCCTCAGGGGGAAGGCTGGATGTGTCCCCAGTCCCAAGGCACCGAGGAGTCACTGGGGCAGGGTGAGATGACTCCGAAGCCACTCCAGGATGACGAAACGTCCTGACTCATTCTAATCATTAATATTATTTAAAAAAAAAAAAAAAAAAGAAGAAGAAGAATAAAGAAGAAATGACTCAGGCAGCAGTACTCTGCCATTGGATGGTGACAAAGTGGCTGCTTGGGGTTAGGTTTTTGGGGTGGATTTTCCCCCAGTCTATAATAACACCTCGGGGTGTTGCTGACAGCAATGCGCTGAGGGAGAGGCAAATACCCGAGGAAATGTGCTGCCGGGGAACCTCCCCCTCTGCCGTGCTCTAAAGGATGCTTTAAAGGGCAGTACATGCAAGCCCCCCCAAAGCCTGGGATGCCCCAGGTTGTGCCCTGGCTGGGAAAGGACAGTGGCACCTTGTGGGGAAGGGTGAGATGGATGAGTATCAGCTGGTTTTTAGTGTTTTAACCGGGCCTGCAGCCCCCTGGCCAAAACCCCGTCCCCATGGGCTGGGGGGCAGAGGGAGGGACCCCAGGGACTGATCCCTGCACCCTGTGGGGGCCCATCGACCCCTCCCCGGCTCCCGGCTGACTCAGCCGTCCGGGATTCCCACAGTTTCCGTCAGATGCTGCCTGGAGTAAATGGGGAAGAGGTTTCACAAGCCCTAGTAATTAATGCTAATTACAGAGCAGCGACATGGGAAACATTTCTTCCCCAGGTGTCCTTCCAAAAATGGTTTTGTGCAGGTGTGGCACCATCCTTCACTTGTCATTAGCGCTGCTCCGCCTGGGAGAAGGTGAAACCTTCGAAGGCTGGGACTGTGGGAACGGCGTGACGGGGGACGGTCCCTGCAGCCCCGCGGGCGCCCGGCCCGGCTGCGGCTGCTGGCAGCTGGCTTTGGCTGGAAGGCAGGGCTCATGCAACCCTGGGTCAAGGCAATCCATGGGGAGAAAATACCCTGCGACCTCCTCGAGCAGCATGACTCCTCCTGGCAGCTGCTGGCAGAAAAATAAAACCATGGAGAAGGGGCTTGGAGTCTTTTTTTTTTGTCGTGGCTTGGTTCTGCTGCCTGCATTGGAGGGACAATGACATCCTCCTAGGACCAAGGGCTCACGCTGAGAGGGGTTGAGCTTCTCTGAGGCTTGAAAAAGTTAGGCTGAAGGGGTTTAAAACCCCTTTTCATCTTTGTTTTTCTTCTCCTCACTGAGCTGCCCATGCTCAGCCCCCCCAGGTGTGAAGCATTATAAATAAAGGTGGGCTGGGAGAGCTGAGCTGCAGAGCCAGCTGGGATGGGCTGGGGGAAGCCTCCTCTGCTCTAGAACGTGCTGAGCATCTGCAGTGCTAGGGCTGTAGGAAATCTCTGCTTCCCTTTATGTGGATGGAGAAAAGAAGTTACAGGAGATGCAGCTGGGCAAGGTGTGGAGGAAGGGACCACTTTGTCCTCCATGGCCACTGGCAGAAATCCTGGGCTGGACTATCAGCAGCAGAGATGTGGGGTAGAAGTGAGGAAACCCTTTTGATGCAGATTGTGGGGTGTCCATCCCTGGACCCTGATTTTATGTGATTTTTATGCAAGATTGAGCAGTGGGAAGTGGCTTGGAAGTGATGCAGTGATGCCAAGTGGTGGTGGTAGCATCACCGTTAATGGTGACAGTCAACCACCCTGGATGGTTGCAGGGATTGACAGCTCTGCTGGTGTCCCACAGCCCCCTTTTGTTGTCTAAAATTGGTCTTTGACTTATGGGATTTCCATCTCCACCCAAGGATGGTTGTGTCCTATTTGACTTAAGGCTCAGGGCTTTTGGAGCCGAGGGAGATGAAGAGGCTGGTCTTTCCCTGTTTGGTGAAGAAGAGCATGTCCCATGCTGGAAACATATTTCTTTAGGAGTGGAAAAAATGTCAGAAGACTTGGAAAAAGCTCACAGAAGGGGAAATCAGATGGGATTAAATCCACCCAGAGCCAGTTTCCAGGCCATTTCCATGCTTCTCCCAGTCCAGGGGCTGTAGGTGCTGCAACTCCCTGTCCCCTGGCCAGCCAGGGTGGGGACCTTGTGACAGAGTGGGGCTGGCAGGCAAAGCCTCATTCCCACTGGGCTGGCGAGCTGGGAAACCGGTCCTGGCACAGGAGAAAGCCACCTCCTCCGCAGGCTCAATGGGAGCTGTGACTGTCTGCGGGGTTTTTAAATAATCGTGACTTTGCTGAGCCGATTCCTTTTTGATGTGTGCAGACTTCTCCCTCCGACTTTCCCTTTGCAGTTTTCCCTCGCAGCGAGGGGAGTTGCTGCGCGTATCCCGACGGATGGGGCTTCTCCCACTGCTCCGTCCTCGCTCCCGTCTGAAGGTGGGGAGGAAAAGGGCCACGCCGATCCCGGCGCTCCTGTGAGCGAGCCAATTCCCCCAAGGATGGTTGCTTTAATGAGATGTCACAGCTAATGAGTCTGCTGGCAGAGTGCTCGTGGAGAAACGTGCTGGGAAATGGTAACGCAGCAAGTCTCGGCGTTGGGATCGCGCCGCTTTCCAGGCTCTGTCCCGTCCCAGAGATGGGAATCCACGGGACCAGCTGGGTGAAGGACCTTGTGCTCCACCCCGGCATTAGCCAGGAGCAGCCGGCTGTCAGCGCTCTGCCTGCTCGCTATCAGGATGTGATTCAGCTAAATTCATCCCAAAAAAGTGGGGTGGCCAACAAACCAGCCAAAGCAAATATTGGGAGCTCCCAATACACCAGGCACCCGTGCAGGGTTCATTAAGTGGGACTGGTGATTTATGGGAAGAGATTCATGCTACTGGTGGGCTCCTGCACGGTGAGCCTCCCCTTGGCCACAACCCAAGGAAGAACCTCGGCCTTGCTGGGGGCTTCAGGCTGCCAGCAGATCCGAGGCTCTCCTTTACACCAGCTGGGCCTGAGGGGCACCTCAAAATTCCCCTGATGAGTGACCATCCAAGTTCTCTCTATCCCAGTACGTGGGGACTGGGGGAGCTCAGAAATGTTTTCACTGCTGAGCACGGAGAGTTCTCTTGGAAGCGATTTATGCCCTGGAATCTGCTGGGAGTTAACACACAAAAGTAACAATGGGAGGTTGGGGAGGGGGCTCCTGTCCCTCATTGTTCCTTGAGCTGATGCACAAGGGAGGGGAAATACAGAGAGCTTTTCTCTCCCTGTGCCTGTCCCAGGAGCAGAGATGCAGGATGAACAGGGTGCAGGATGATCCAGGGCACCCATCCTGTAGGAGGGCACCCCCAGCACTTGGACAGGGCAGAGGAGGGAGGAGATCATTTCTAAGGTTATTCCTGCTGAATTTAGGTTTACAGAGCGATGGAGGGGGGCGGAGGGCCTCAGCTGCTCTCTGGTTTCCGGTTTCTGCTGCCTCTTGCTCCAGCTGGTTACCGCAGACAGGGCCAGGTTTTGCCATTTAAGGCTGATTTCCCCGGGCTGGGCTGTGCCGAGAGCCGCCTGGGATGGTCCCTCGGCCACTCGGTGTTAATTAAAATGGGTGCCCAGAGAGACGTGGGTGCTCTGGGTGAGGAGGGGGAACCCTCACCACCTCATCCTCCCTTTGTCCCGTGTCTTTCCCTGATCTCCACGGCAGAGGAAAGAGCCCAGGGAAGGGATCTGGGTTCATCTGTGCAGCGATGTGCCCGGTGTTGGATGGGCAGGACAAAACCTTTCCTGGCCCCAGAGGCTGCAGGTTCCAAGCAGAAGGCTCCGGTCCCGTGGGGCTGGATGAGCCCCCCCTGTCCATTGATCCAGCCCTGAGTGAGGGACCTGAGCTGAGCAATGCCAGGGTGGAGCTGGGACACCCTTTGCCCTGCCTGGCTGTTACAAGGACTGAGCCCAGGCTGTGCTGGGGCTGGAGCTGCCCCACGCTCTGGGCTTCCTCGTTCCTGCCACTGCAGCTGGTTGCTTTTTCTTCCTCTTGCTTGTCCCCATCTGCCCCAAGCTCTTGCAAAACATGAACAAGAGTTCCCACAGAATGAGATGTGCTGTGCAGCCGTCTCACAGCCCTGGGTAGCGATCTGGGAACCAAAAGGGCTCCCGCAAAGCCCCACAGGAAAATCACTCCCTGTTTTTTCTGCAGGCGGACTTGCCTCTTCTTTGGGCTGAGAAACCGTGAAGACAGTGGCCATTCTTTGTGTCCGTCTGAGCCCCACCAGGGCCCTGGTGCCCCTGTGCCCACTTGGCTTCCTCTGCTGCTCCGTGCTCCAGCAGTGGAGGAGCTCTGGAAGCCACCTCTGCAATCCCGCACTGCTCTGGCTCTGGCATGGGGAAGGGAAGAGAGCAAGAATGGGGAAGTCTTAACCCCATTTATCGTAAAAGGCTGGAGAAGGGAGAGGTGTGTTCGTACCCCACCCTGCTCATGCCAGCAAAGGGTTTCCTGGGGACAGCTGGGCCAGGGAGTCCGTCCCCACGGCTGTGCCATTGCTCCAGTAAGTGCCACCTGTGGGTACTCGAGGTTCCAACGGCACTCAATTGCATTTTTCAAATATTCCCAGAGCTGATAACACCTCTGCCACCCCAGAGGGGCTCAGTGCCCACCCAGGCATACATCACCCACACGGGACAGCAGAGCGGGCACCCCAGCGTGGCACAGGGACCAGAGAGAGCAGAGCTCTGCAGTCCTCCTCAGGAGCAGGAGGGAACGTGACGACTCGCACAGCCACCCGAGTCCCACCACACTTTCTCCATCCAGATCTTCACCCCACAGCCCACCTGTGGTGGAATGAAGATCGACGTGTCCTCGCTAGTCCCAGATCAGAGCTGGTGAGGAGGGAGCAGAGGTACTTTAATGAGTCAAGGGAGTGACAGCCAGTGCCTGGCACCCAGGGCTTTGGTTTGCCTTTCTCCTGAGATCTTATCACCTGCCAGCAGGAATGTGTGAAATGAGCCAAACAAAGCACATGTGGAAATACTGTCTCGAGTGAGGGGTGGAAACTTTGGGGGCAATGGGCTGGGATGGCAATGAAATGCAGGGGGGCTTGGTGCCTCTGCACCTGGGCTTTGTGGTGGTGGTTTCCTCCCGTGCCCAGTCTGTGTGCGAGTGGCCTCAGGATGATACCAGAGGGATGATATAGTTTCAAACTTGCTGGCTCGTTCCTGGGTTTGCTGCAGATCTCGGTGTGAGCTGGACCTGAGTGTCTGGTTGGGAGCAGCATCACCCTGCAGAAAGCCCGTGCTCTCTCCTTCCCCATCGCCAGCCCATCGTGAGTGGCATCACCCCACAGTTACCCCAGCCACATGGACCAGAAACAAGCCTGGCACCAGATAAAAACCACCTGGCTCTCCTCCCATGCACCTGCTCCCTAAGGGCGGGGAGAGAGGGACGGTCACTGGGTTTCAATTCTGGTGGCTCTGTGAAAGGGCTGAGTGCTGTGTAAGCGCTGAATCACCCCTGAAGGTTTATTTAAACGCGGAGGAGTGGATGGGGCATTGACTAGAGCAGGTCCCACTCCTCCGTCACCCTCTCCCCGCCTGGGGAGAGCCGCTTGCGTCACGGCTCGGCACCGGCTGTGCAAACAGAGCCGGGGGCCAGCCCGGGCAGGGATGGGGCTGGGACGGGGCCCAGAGCAGTTCCTGGGTGCCTCTGCATCCCTCCTTCTAGGAATAGGCAAACCCTGCCTCGCCCATTTGTTCCCTGAGCATCCCTGCACCTGCAGGGACAGGAGCTGGTGCAGGTCTGGGGTCACTGGAGGGGTGGGGATCCCCACCTTTGGGTGCTGCACCCACAGCAGCACCAGCACAGTGGTCAGACCCCTGTGACCTGCTGCTGGAGATAAAGGGGGCTTATGCCCCAAACCAGAATTGCCTGCAGAGTCACAAGTGCTTTACATCACCTGGCACGGGCAGGAGAGTCACCCTGGCCGAGGGTGGCCCTGCAATGGCCAATCCCTGCTCTCCCTGCCTCTGTTTCTCACACAGAAAACAAAGGCAGCACTATTCCCGCTCTCTCCAAGGTAGGAGAGGTCACCTCTGCCAAAGGCCTGAAGCCCCTAGATGGAAAGTGCCACTAGGCCAGCAGAGATCAAAGCGAATTTCCCAGCATGCTTGGGTAGCCCAGGATCTGTTTCATTTCCCAGGTACGGTACGAGCGGAAAACTCCATCCAGCTGCTCCCCTGCCTGCATCGCCAGAGACCAAGAAAAATCAATTCTCAAAGTAATTAAGAAGCAGTTGAAAATGCACCGTGTGGCTCGGCATAGTGCCATGTAACACCTGAGGGAGCCTTTTGCCAGGACAGGTAACTGAACCTCAGGGAGCATCCTTGAGGGGAAGACCCCCCCGGAGGTGCATCACAGCTGAGGAGTCATTCAGTAGCATTTGGGTGGCAATGGGGGTGGCGTGAGTGGGGCCAGAGGGCTGAGACATGCAGAAAAAAACCCAGGGAGAATCAGCTTTTTCTCTTCCCCTTCTGTTTTTAGCTGGAGGAAATATCCCCTGAAACTGATGCCAAGCCTGGCTGGAGGGGAGGGCCGCTCCACCGCTCTCCGTCCCTGCAGGCAGGCTCCAGCAGAGGATTTCACTTGCACCTGTCCCATTGCTGTGGAAGAAGCGGACCCCAGAGATGCCCAGGGTGCGGGGCTGAGGCTGGGAGCCCGGCCGGCACCGCCTCAGGGTCTGGCTGTGCCGGTGTAATCGTGCTGTGCTGCGGAATGACCTTGGGCTGAAAACAATTCCACGCTCGGGCCTCGCAGGCTGTTGCTATCAAGGTCAACCAAAACAGCCCTGGCAGCACGTTTGAACCAGTGGGGGAAGGGAGGGCTTCGCTCCGCTCCGGCCGGGCCAGCGCAACCCAGGGAGGGTGGGAGGGTGGCAGGGCTGCGGGGCACCAGGATGGGGCTGGGCAGAGAGTGCCAGCCTGGGTGCCGGCTGATGGATGCTGACCTGGCTGCCTACAAGGCTGGGGATGAAGCCTTGGCCTCCTGCTGCCTCTGTGAGCTGGGGGACCTCGGGGCCGGCATCAGGATCTGGAAATGCTGGCACAAGGATCAGCTCAGCGATATGCAATAAAAGGGCTGGGGAAGGCACAGGGGCACGGAGAGACAAGGCTGGAGGCAGCAAGGACAGGCAGGGCTGGAGAAATACGTGGAGGAAAATCACTGCTCAGGGCTTCGACCCCTCCAGCAAAGTCCACTTATCAGGGACAGCAGGCTGTAAACCAGGCACGTGTGCCCTGCCACCGCCTTGGCCACCTGGGCAGGGCTGGGCTCTTTCCAACAGCCTCGGCAAAACCTGGCACAGGTTGGTTGTCTGTGCCTTGAAAATGGAAAATGGTGAATTTATACTGTTTTCCCGCATGATACAATGTAATGATTTTCATTCCTTGTGAATGGGAGGGATGCTCGGTGCACTGTTAGCCCATCCACGTGGACGCATGCTCTCAGGGGAGAACGCCCTTGCACATGGAGGTCTGTGAAGGGAAAGGCTGACCTCTCTCTGCAAAAGGACCGATAGATCAGAGAGAGCTCAAGGATCAATACAAAGGAGCAGAAACCTCGGGGAGGGGTGTGTGAGAGTGGAGAACGATGCTTAAAGGGGGAGAGTCGAGCCTGCAGCTTGTCAGGGATGAGCTGGCATCAGGGATGCAACGCAACGAGCCAGGAAAATGTCAGGGGCTGTTTTGCTTCAGGTTTTAATGCTGAATATGTTCCCATAAAGGGAGAGGTGGGGGCTGCACTGAGGCCCCCAAACATCTCCAAAAGGAGAGATGGGCCTGGGGTTCCTGCTTCGATTTTACCTCCTGCTAATTCCCATTACAGATGATGTTGCAAGGAGAAAATTGAAAGAGGAAGGTGCTGAGATGGTCCCTGTGCCTGTGAAACAGGGGATGTGGTCAGCACCTTTCCTTCTTCCCCTTGGGGAGCGGGAAGGGAAGGGAAAGGCAGTGCTTCAAAAAACCTCCATGATTTTTGTGTGAGGGTGATTCAAAGAGACTGCGGCGGTCTCAGAAGTTTCTACCTCTCTCCTCATTGTCACAACAGCAGGAGGGAGAGAAGGGAGGCCCGAGCACATGACAGGGTGAGAGATGGAGGAGCTGGCACTGAAGGGGATGTGCAGAAATCCAAGCCAAAACTCCAGCTCCAAAAACTGCCAGGAATATTTCCCCCCTTTGACCCTCCGCTCCCCAAAAGTGTGGCAGAGGCCATCCCTGCATGTGCAGAGGGCTTCTGCTCTAGGGGAAGGGCTGGGAGAAGCAAGGGGAAAGCAGAGCTCACATGTTGTCCCACAAGTGCAGCGATTCAAGCCCGGCCAGCCGTATCAGCTGGTGAAGGGCAGGAGGATCCTCCCTCGGATAGTTTTGTCCAGAGTCAGTGAGAGCCAAGCACCAAGGACAAAGGGGGAGAGATGAAGCAAAACATGGGAACTTGGGAGCCTGTGATGTCTGCCCAAAGGTAACACGACAGCCGGGAAGGTCTTTTGCTCGGTTCCCCTTTCTCCCCTCTCGGCTCTTGCAACACCCCAGAAGAGATGGGAAGAGAGCCCCAGCCACGGCCAGGGAGTGGGCCTGGTCCATCACACAGTGGTGAACGTGGTGACGGGCCGGTGGCTTCGCTGTCAAGGTGTCTTCAGCCCGGGAGGAAGCGGTGGCACCCGGCCGTGTGCTGGAGGCCACATCCTGCTGTCACGCCAAGGCCAGACCTCGCTGCCCCTAAAGCCAGGAGACGCGAGGCCGGTGCTGCTGCCCTCCGGATGCTGGCAGATTGATTGCCTTCTGATTCAGTCCAATAATCAAGAGTAATTGCCCGGTAGCTCCCTCCCTGTCTAATGGGCCGGCTCGCATCGTGGCTCCCCAGCCTGGCTCCACCCAAGCTGCTCACCGGGATGCAGCGGAGCGCAGCATCCCACCCCTCTCCTGCACACCCCATCCAGCTGCCCGAGACCCCCAGGAGCCCTGGTGGCTTCCCCACCCGGCCTGGACCTCCTGCTGATGTTCTCCATCCCAAACCCATCGCCCCAGCGGTATTGTCGGACTCCTTCCTGCTTTATCAGCACATTCGTGGACCGTGCTTCCCAGCTGCGAGGGCCATCGGCTCTACCCATGCCTTGTGGCTCCCCTTATTTGACGTATAATCTTCTAATTAATAATCAGCCTTTTCAAAGTGGAACGCAAACATTAATTAATTCCCCGTGAGGCAGGTAATTAACAGCGATGACTCCCATTTTACTGCGAGGGAAGCTGCGATAGAGAGATCTTGCTCGATCCACCTCGAGGTGACAGAGGAAGGACCGGGCAAAGGCAACTCGGCTCCAGCGTGGCCCTGCAGGAACCCTCAGCTGGGTCCAGAGGGTCCCCTTCCACTGAGGGCTTCCCATGGGGACTGTCCTGGGGCATCTCTTTATCACTGTGGCCATCTCCAGTGTGGAGGGGATGGCCTAATCCCAAAGTGGCCTGGCAGGACACGTCCAGCACTGTGGCCATCTCCACGTGGTGGGGATGGCCTGGTCCCCAAGTGGCCTGGCAGGACACGTCCATCACCACGGCCACCTCTGGTCCTGCAGGACGAGGCATGGCCCTGGGGTGGCCCAGCAGAGCCCACAGGTCTCCTGTCTCTCTGTACCACCTCCTCCAAAGCACCTCGGCGCAGCTGCGGTGCTGAATTTTGGGGCACCTTCACCGGGACAAGGCACTCCTGGGGAAAGGGATGCCATCCAGAGGAAAAGGGCTTCTCTCGCATTCCCATCTGCGCCTGGTGTCCCATCGCCTCCCATCCCCCCAGGTAATTGCAAATCTCCATCTCAACAGGCTTTTGCAGGTTCCTCCTGCTGCTCTCCTCCTTTGTTCATCCCACAGCAGGGAGTAATGAAGGGGGGAGGATAATGCCTGGGTCCCCTTTAGGCAGACCCACACAGGCAGTTTGGGGAGGGAGCCCTATCCTCATCCTCACCGTGATCTCTGCGGCTCCCTGATGACAAAGAGCTTGCTGGTGCGGCCTCAAGACCTTGACTGCAAGGCCTGACTCCCCCCTCTGTGATGCTGGACAAGTGGTATCCCATGGAGAACAGGCATTTTGAGCCTTTTTTTTTTTCCCCGAGAATTTTTTTTCCCCCTGTCACCACTGTTTTCAAACGGCTGAGATTACACATCCAAGGTCCCCACGCTGAAGTCTGTGCGCTTCCAGCCGGCAACAGATTGCGAGTGGCTGCTGCTACTTTACTTACAGGGCTGCTTAATTAACTTGATTAATCAGCCCGTGTTCGCACAACACTCTGGAGACGCAAAGCCCTCCCTCTGGTTGCTGCTGCCTGCTGCTCCGCGGCCGCTGCCCTCGCCTTTATTCCCGACCGGTGTTGGATGGTCACAGGCAAGGAGGGAATTGCAGAGAGGCAGCCTGGGCTGGAGCAGCCACGTCTCCTGCTCCAGCGAGGTTTGGATCAGAGGACAGAAAGAAACATTGCTCCAATCTGACCAAAGCACTGCTCCCGTGGTGTCCCCTGCCAGCGTGGGGCAGGATGGGGAGGGGTGACCGGGGCCCCCTGCTCGACTCGATGCCTTAGCCAGAGCCGGCGGAGCGTTCCCTTCTCCCAGGTGCCGCTGCCACCGTAGGCACCCGGTCTTTAATGGTGCCCGGTGGCGCCGGCGGCGTTCCCGGTTGCCCGGGCGGGTCCAAGGGCCGAGGGCCTGGCGGCGGCTGGCAGGAGCCGTGTCGCCGCCGCTTGCTGACATCAGCAGTGAACTTGGCCCCGCGTCCCGCTCGTCCTGCTCCCGGCCGGGGTCACCGGTGCCCGGCCGGCCCAGGGGTGCAGGTGACGGGCGCTCCACGTGCCCCGCGCTGGGCAGCGCCGCAGGCAGGGCAAGCGGCACCCCTGGGATCCCGCACGGCGCTGCCCCCGGGGACCCCCTTCCCCCCCGGGGGGCGGCGTCCGCCCGG
>VZTA01029306.1:128663-166501 GCA_013398855.1 Mohoua ochrocephala
TGCGGGGCTGGGGGAGCCGGGAGCCCTCAGGGCGGGAGCCGGGCTCGGGGGCAGGGAGGGCGCTCGGCGGCGGGGCCCAGGGCGCCGCAATCGCCCTCGCCGTGTGTCTCCGGGGGGCTCCCAGGGGCGGTGAGGTGGAGCAGCCCCGCTCGCCCCCAGGAGCTGCCCTGGCGTTAGTGCCGGTTTGGGCTGCGGTTTTCGCCGTTAAGGTGTGAGTGCGTTGCACAAGAGCTGCGGGTGATGTCGGACTGCAGTGCCGGTGTGTGTCTGTATGTGTAAACAGATATATATAGCCGTATATATATGTATATATGCATGGTTATATAACTCCTAGGGTTATTGAAACGGGTGGCGCTTGGAGGAAGGATGTAGAAAGAGATTGCTGTGATATATTTAGGAAAGGATCATGGACAGTCACTTCTCCAGTTGCAAAGTAAGTAGAATGAATGGAAATGTTAGCCAACAGTGAAAGACCAAGTGAAAGTACCATGGCTTTGTGTGAAGTTTTGCACTACCTCCATATTCTCCTTTTCTTGTTCCTCTTTTTTTTTCTTTTTTTTTTTTTTTAAATCCCCAGGAGGTCGTAAATGAGGAGAGTGAGGAGGAAAGCAATGGAGTCAACTTGATGGAGTTCTCAGATGAGATCCTTCTGCACATCCTCAGCTATGTCCCTTGCACAGACCTGGTCCTGAACGTCAGGAGAACCTGCAGGAAACTCGCAACACTTTGCCTTGACAAGAGTCTAACGCATACAGTTCTGCTTCAGAAGGACTATAAGGTGGGGAGAGTAGCTTGCTGCTTCTGTTAGCTGTGAGGACAAAGCTCACTTCTGAAAAACAATGCCAAGAAGTAGAACTTTCCAATGTGTCTGCTCAAATAGACTGCTCCTGAACTCTGAAATCAAATACACAATAAGCTGTTTTATAAAAGCATTTATTTCCCAGAATGCTTTGTTAGAGCAGCTCTGTGTTCCCTTAGTTATATAAAATACTGTCAGTGAAAACTTAGCTTCTCCATATTTCTGGAAGCTAAAATGAAAGTGAACATGACCTTCCATTTGTAACTGCGGTTGTGTAAAGTTACCATTTTCTCAAAATATGTTTTCCACATTGTTGTGCAAAAAGATCTCGTGTGCGTTGCTGCCGGGCGTGCAGTTAGCAAAGCCAGAAACTGTGTGCATGTTGTAACAAAAATAAAGCTTGGGAAGGAAGGGCGATATATGCAATGGGATCTGTACCAGCCAGATAGGGGAAGGGGAAGCCCTTGTTGCTCGTTTCCAAAAGAGGAAACCGAATGAAGAAGAATGGAAGCATTCTTCTTTCAATGTGAGTTTCTACACATAGCCAGTTCTGCTGAATTAGCTTTGCTGGTAGAAAATGGAGTTGGTTTTCCCTTCCACTCTCAGCTGCTGACCAGTCTGTGATGCAGAACGCAGAAGCAAAAGGAAGTGTGATCTTAGGAGTCCAAAACATGGCAGACTGAGCTGCCAGCAGTGTGATCATTCTTAGGCTGTGCTGCCATCCCCAAACCTTTGGAGGAGCCGTGTAATCCAAGTGCCAACCACTCTTATCCCCATCTCCAGCTGGGAAACTGAGTCAGCGCCCACCATTGCCGTATATCTCACCGAATGTGGTTTTGTTCGGGTGCAGGTAAACAAAGACAAAGTGAAGCAGCTGATGAGGGACATCGGAAAGGAGATCTTCCAGCTGAACATGGCCGGGTGCTACTGGCTGCCCAGCTCCACCATCGACCACGTAACACGCTGCAAGAACCTGGTCAAGCTGAACCTGTCGGGCTGCCACATCACCTCTCTCCGGCTCTCCAAGATGCTCTCCACGCTCCAGCACCTGCGCTCCCTGGCCATCGACGTGAACCCGGGGTTCGATGCCAGCAAGCTGAGCAGTGAGTGCAAAGCCACCCTCAGCCGTGTGTCGGAGCTGAAGCAAACCCTTTACACGCCCTCGTACGGCGTCGTCCCGTGCTGCACCAGCCTCGAGAAACTGCTGCTTTACTTTGAGATCCTCGATCGCTCGCGGGAGGGGTTTATGCTCTCTGGGCAGCTGATGGTGGGCGAGAGCAACGTGCCCCATTACCAGAACCTCCGCATCTTCTACGCCAGGCTGGCTCCTGGCTACGTCAATCAGGAGGTGGTGAGGCTATACTTGGCAGTGCTGAGTGATCGGACACCTGAGAACCTCCACGCCTTCCTCATCTCTGCCCCCGGCAGCTTTGCGGAGACGGGAGCCACCAAAAACCTCCTGGACTCCATGGCTCGAAATGTACGTCTGGATGCTTTACAACTGCCCAAAGCCTGGATTAATGGCTCTGGGCTCCTGCAACACTTGAAGTTCAACAACCCTTTCTACTTCAGCTTTAGCCGATGCACCTTATCTGGTGGGCACCTGATCCAGAGGGTCATTAATGGTGGGAAGGATCTTAAAAGCCTGACCAGTTTGAATCTCAGTGGCTGCGTTCACTGCCTGGCCCCGGAGTCCTTGTTTCGGAAAGCGGAAGATGACATTGACAGCAGCATTTTGGAAAGCCTGGTAGTGTCTTGCTGCAACCTGAGACACCTGAACCTGTCTGCAGCTCACCACCACAGCTCCGAAAGCATAGGGAACCACCTGTGCCAGCTCCTGTCCAGGCTAAAGCACCTGCTCTCTTTAGCTCTACCGGTTTGCTCCATCACAGATGTTGCCGCAAGCGTGGAGAAGCCTCCCACCACGCCTAATTTGGTGCCCCAAACGTTTGGAAGGAAAGTTCGGATCGGGATACAGACATATCCAAGGAACTTAGGGGACCAGGCAAATCAGAAGATCGAGTCTTCGGTGTTTTGGGCTCTGATGGGAAGCCTCCGATTTTTGGAAACCTTGGAGATAATCGGGTCCAGTTTCTCCTCCGCCATGCCCCGCAACGAGCCAGCCATTCGGAACTCGTTGCCTCCCTGCATCCGGGCACAGAGCGTGGGGGATTCGGAGGTGGCTGCCATTAGCCAATTGACTTACCTGCAGAGCCTCACCTTAGCACAGCTGCCAAATATTCTCACAGGCTCTGGGCTCGTCAACATCGGGCTGCAGTGCCAGCACCTGCGGACTCTTTCCTTGGCCAACCTGGGCATGATGGGCAAGGTGGTCTATATGTCCGCTCTCATGGACATGCTGAAACACTGCAAGTGTTTGAGAGATCTCAGGTGAGGGGCTGCCCTTGAACATCTCCCGTTTTGTTTGTGGATCTCCAGAAATGTGATGTGTGGTTTGTTGTGGCTGCTGTTAAAAGCGTTCCGGTCCAGAGTAGCTGCAATGGCTTGAAAACTTGGGTATTTTCCTTCCTGACTTGTGGAGAACAGGAAGGCATCGCATGTTGTCCTTGAGGGCTCAGGATATGCCCTTTAACCAGCGTTTTAGGAGCAAAAAGTGCTGTGGCTGCCTTCCTTTTAGATAAGGAAGAGTGCATGCTGCATATTTGTGAGCTAGCAGCTTGTCAGGGCTGGTTAAATACTATGTGCCTTTGCTGACTTTTTGGCTTTGTGTACACGCACATCTCTTAAATTTCCAGGAAGGAAGAGACTCCTACACTGTCTAGATAACGTAGGGTTTTCTTTAGGTTTCCCAGTGAGATATTTGTCTGCCTTTGGTTTGTATGAAAATCTCGCCTTTTGATTTTTTAAATTTCTTTTCTTTATAATGTGCTGCAAACATTCCAGATTTAGAGTTTGTCCTGTTGGTGTTCCTCTCCTGGTAGGATTTGAAGGATCCTACCAAGGGTCTGATCCTAAAGGGTGCACAGAGGAGCTTCGTGGTGGCCAAAATGTGCTTGTGAAAGGAGACTGTGATGGTTTCCTTGTACCAGTCCATATGAACACAAATGTTATCGCTTTAGAGAGATGGGTTTTTTCTTCTTTTTTTTTTCCCTAAATCAGCCTCTTTCAGTGAAACTGCAGAACCTGTCAATCCCATTGTCCCCCTTTGTTCACAAACAGGTCCAAAATGCTGTGCAGTTGGGACAGCAAGGTCACAGTTCTGTTACTGTGGCTGAAATCCCTGCTCATCACCTGAGAGTGGTGTTTCTGTGCCTGTTCCCGATCCCCTGCAGTAGTGAGGGGAGCCAGGGGGGCTAAAACACCTCAGGGAAGGTTTTCATTTTCCACCACTTCCCGTTTATAACGGGGGAGGAGTGTGCTGGTCTCTCTTCCAAGGGATGGCAGCTGTTGGGAATTCAGTTGCTCAAGGTCTTGGGTTACGTGAATGTATCTTTAGTCTTCAGGAGACTAAGTAGCCATGGAGGAACTGAGGGCTGGGGAAGGAGGTTCGGGTGTGCGGTGTTGCTTTGCTCATCCTAGGCCCTGTAGCTTCCTGAGGCTTTGAAATGGAGGCCGAGAGCGATAGAGATGGGAGGCAGCGCAGAGCCTGGAATAAAGGCTGCAGCAGGGCTGTCTCCTTGTACTGCATTTGGGTGGAAGCCGTCACTCTTCTTTTTTGAGTACAGTCTAAGGTTTTATATTGGCTTAAGATGGTTTTAGCAATTAGCACTTCCTCCTGATAATGCAGTTTCCTTTCGATTTGACTAATTCCCTGCCGTTTCCACCCTTTTTTCCCTTCCTAGCTTTCCAGGCTGAGGAACAAGTTTAAGGGGCTATTCCAAAGCAACATTGCCATCTAGCGAGTGAAGGGCGGCATTGCAGGTGTGGCCGGTGTGTTCCAGAGCTTCACCTGGAAACCTGGATCCTGGAGATTCTGTGCTTTTTGTCCTAAATTTACAGTGAAAAATTGAAGAGGTTGCCCATTCTCTTAATATGGATTTTAACTTATTGCCCGAAGTGCTGATCTGCTCTTAGGATCTCTTCAGGCAATGCCACCCGACAGCAGTCGCCGGCTGAGACTGAAACAGAATTTATCAATTAACAGGATTAAGTTGCTGAGATACCCCTGCATATTACAAAGCCTATGCAGAGATTATCCAGATCAGTTTGGGCCCGACAGCTTGTTATCACCTAATGGATTAACCTTCTTGGAGCTCTTGGCTTTCCTGACCCAATGACTGATATTCCCAAGTGCTCTGGAGCCCGGTAGTAAATCTACACTAAGCAGATGAACTCTCCTGGTGGCACGGGTCCCGAGCAGGTTCAGCTCCCTGCAGGCTGGTTTCTGTGAGGGAGTCACTCACTTATGCTGCTGGTTAAAACACAGAACCCCTTGTTGGCCAGTTATGGCTTCGCTGTGTCATTTTGTTGTCCTCCTGGATCACTGTGATAGAGGATGCTGTCTCTCTTCCCTGGGCCAGGTGTTTAAGGTAAAGGTTGGGTCGATGATGGTTGTTCTTCCTGTGGGAGAGCAGTAGCTCTGATCCTTTGCCAGGGCTGGTTGTGGTCACTGCGTTGGCCCCAGTTCTGCATCACTCTTTGTGCACTGTGTGTTTTTCATGCCCGCTTCTCCCCATGAAAATAGGACCAGTTTGGGCAGTGTTTGTACACTGGAGCAGAAGGTGCCCAAATCCACATCACCCGCTTGGTGGATGTCGGGTAGCAGAATCCAGGCTGTGCTTGTCAGACCAGAATGGATCTACTGCTTAGACCCAAGGCTTGTTTTACCTACCATACTCCGTGGGAAACTTGCAAAACCAGGGTTACTCCAGGGTTACTCCCCGTGGGCGCCGGAATTCTGCAGCTTAGAGCCTTTCTGCCTATTCGTGCCCTTGTCCTTCAGGGTTGGAGGCACTGCTTGATCCGTTCGCCAGTCCCCCATGAATGTGCCGTGTCTTTCCCTCTTGTCTGAGAGCGTCCCGGGCATGAATTGCCCATTGACTTGTTTTTGTTTATTCCCGCAGGCTGGAACAGCCGTACTTCTGTGCAGGCGCCCAGTTCTTCCAGGCACTGAGTCACTGCTCCTCTCTCCAGCGGCTTTGCATCGTCTCCCGGAGCGGGACTCTGCAGTCTGACGCAGTGATGTCATTCATGGCCAACTGCCTTGAGGTCATCATGTGCCACATGTTTATGGGAGAATCTCTTACCGTTTGCAAAAATCTCCAGCAGTCCATTGTCCGGAGGTGAGTGCGGAAAGGGGTGGATGTGGGATTTCTGGAGCTGTCGAAGATTTATCTCCGTTCCCTTGCTTGCCAAGGCTTATATGGCTTGGAGCTCTTGTTCCAAGGAGCTAATAGGTAATGTGTAAGTGTTTGGCACATAAGCCAGCCTCTTACTTTAATAAGAGTGAATCAGTGAAATATTCGAAGGTATTAGATGAATTTTTTATTCCATTCCCACCCATGTTCTCCGCAGTTCCGCTGGCCGAGTTGAAGTTCTGGACGCAAAGCTCCATCATAAATCAAATGACACTTTTTGTGTAAACAAAACATCTGCCGACATTTTAAGTACGGAGAGATTTGACCTTGAAGCTTTCCTCCTTTCCCACAAGTGACTAAGATAATTCTCTGTCCTCTAATCACTTGTAAATGTCACTTACTGATAATCCCCTGGCAGCGCAATTCAAAGCCTTTAAAGGGTTGTTGTGAAGGGTTTTTTCTTCGAAGGGTGCGTGAGGGGGGAGAATTGGTACAAACTGCCTTTGCACGTTTGGCAGTTCTTAAATGCATTTTGCTTGGCCCCTTGCAGCGTTCTGAGGCTCACGTGGTGGGAAACGTTTGTGTGTGAGCCGTGAACTGCATTTGAAAAGAGAGCTTTTAATTACGCTTGGCATTTGGAAATCTTCTAATAATGGCAGTCATCTTACAAAATATTTCCCATGCAGCAGACTTTCCATTATTATCTTTTTTTCTATAAGGCTATTTCCCCGCCTTCAGTCTGTTTTCTTTGTCACCTACTGTTGCTGTGCCCTGTTAAGCTCTAATAAAAATTTCAAATCACACGGCGTTATTAGTGCATCCTAAAGGGTGCTCCTCCCCCTCAGCCTTCCTCCAGCTTCAAACTGACTTATTACACTTGGCTCGTTTCCGTGGATCAAATCCAGAGAAGGCTGTGACTGTATTAGCTCCCTACCAAACCGCTCCTGAGATTGTTACTGCCTCTGAAAGCCTCTGTGTCCTTCTGGGGTAGGGATTGTTGGAAACATCTGAGTAAATTCCTTGTGATGCGACAAGGATTCTTTGAGTTTGTTTTACGCGGGGCTTCGTATCTGTAAAAACGTTTCTGGGTTGATTTCAGTCTTGCTTTTGGGATCCTTAGAAAGAACTAAAAATCCTCAGTTCCCGTTTTTTATTTTCCCTCTCTTCCGAGGTGCCGTTGCAGCGCTGCCCAAAATTTTAACGTCCGCTCACTGAGCAGAAACACAGCATTCTGCAGTCTTTTCTCCCTCTTTCTCTCTGTCATGGACTGATTCTCACTACATTCTCTACCTCTTTATAATCTAAACCCTGGGAACTTTCCAAAGAGCAGCTGATGCCTCGTGGAAATGTTAAAAACTATTTTTATATTTAGCGACAGTTCTGGCTGTCAAACTTATTTTCTTCTTTTGTGTTTTATTAATAGAGACGCTTGTATGAAAACAGGGTTTTTTGAAGGTTGGGTTTTGGGGTTTTTTTTTTTCGGAAGAGAGCATCTGCTCCCACTGCAAATTCTACACCTGAAGTCATAATCCTCTGTGACATTGTAATTGGTGGCTCTGGAAACGATTTTGATGTCACGTAAGATTATGACTTCGGGAGGAGGATAAGCAGTGGGAGCAGATGCTCTCCTAAGCAACAAAGATCCCGTTCTCATGCAACTGTCTCTAGTAATAAAATGGAAGAAACAAAATACAGAAAATGATGTGTAAGCAAAGCCTGGAGTCTTCCACGAGCCATCAGCAAGTCTTTAGCCATGTGACTTCTCCAGCGATCCCATTATCATCCTTGCACAAATGTGCCTTGGGATGGGGTCAGGAATTGAGTTTCTCTTGACTGCGTTTCGTCTGCCACTCCGAGGCAGAGAGATGTGCAGTAAAATCTCTGTGTGAGCTTAAACCTGTGGGTAAGGCTCCAATTCACACAGCATGGCTTCCTCTAAAAGTGTGCTGCTGGTGACTCTTTAATCCAGGTTTTACATCAGGCAGCAAGTTGGAAGTTATCTATCCTTGTGCCAAAATGCAAGGAGGTGAATTATGCTTATTTTTTTTCCCTTTATTTGGTGCGTGTGTGGCTGTTGCGTGTGAAACACGGAGAGTGGGTGGGAAGGAGCAGCTGAGAGGAGGGACCCCGAGCCTTTGTTTGCTCCCTTTCTTGAGCTGGGACAATTGATCCCTGTTCCTCAGGTCCCACTGAGGGTCAGAGTTCCTGTTTTAGGGCTGTGGTGGTGGTGTTTAGGCTGAGAGATGGTTTTGAACGGCAAGATGGGGCCAAAAGGATTCACATTCTCCCAACGCCTCTAAAAAAGAGAAGAAATGTGAGTGGGAATGGGAAAGACCCAGGGCTGGGTATGTATCAGGAGTTTGCTGCAGAAGGTAGAGCTGAGAGGGCTTGAAAATGCCATGTGGTGCAGGGCAGTCCTTTTTCAAGTGTGGATGAACAGCAGCGTTTGGGTAACAGAAGAGGCCAGAACCCATTTGGGGAGAACAAACTGGTCTCATCTGTGGAATTGTACTGGAAGATGGTGAATATACAGGGTGTGGTGATGGGAGCTTGGGAATTAAATCTGCTGCATCACAGCAATGGCTTAAAGCCTGAACTGCTGCTCAAACTCTCCCTTTTTACCGTAAAAGGAGGTTAGTGTTATGTATTTCTGTTCCACTGGCCTGAAAAGAGAGTTGTTCTCATGTCTCTTAGTCTTGTGACAGCTTTGAACCAGGCCCTGTGGTGTCCAGCTTTCTGGTGAGCAGTTTCTGGTTGAAGTTTGCTGCTATTTGGGACAAACTAATTCATGTATTTGAGTCATTAAAAGCCTCTGATTCAGTTCTGGCTCTTTTGCAATGAAACACAATAAGCAGAGCAGGGCTCATCTGGAGCCTCATCAGCAAACAGGAGGCTTGCAAGGGCAAGGTCTCCTCTGAGCTGTAGAGAAGACTGTAAAGATTGTTTCCCTCTGGGCAGATAAATCATTGCAGTGTTTTTCTTTATTCTTTTCCCTTCAGCGTGAATGGGAGGGGTGAGCTCCTTTATGGTTCAGGGAGATATTCTGCACATAAGAAGGGCGTAGTGGTTAGAGTGGGAGATGTGGCTTGAGTGATCCATATCCACTTCCCTGATCTTCCTCAGGTTTCACATGTGACGGTGGTCTAGTCTCAGTTTCTGTGTAAATTGTCATTTTTTTTTCCCCCCATCACATGGTGCTCAGCTGCTACCACACTTCAGATAGCAGCAGATCCAACGAACACAATGTTTCCCATTTTATGCTTGGACCCAAACTTTGCCGGAGTGCTCAGCTCCAAGCACGTGTTGTGCCTGTTTAAATAACTCTTCTGTTCAAACCACTGCAGCATTAATTCCACAAACACTAAAACACCACGACGTGAGGCCCTGTGGTTGTAGGTTCAGGCGTGACCCCAGACCTGCTGCCGTGCCGAGAGGCTCCTTTGCAGAAAAGGTAAATTCGCTTCGCCCTTTTGGGCTGAGCTGCTGTGCTGGGATTGTTTCTAAATTCCTGCACAGACCCGTGTGTCCAAAGGCAGGTCCGAGGAGATGGATGAGCCTTTCAGGAGCTTTCCCGAGCTCTTCCCCGGTGTTATTTTGTGGAAGAGTCAGTAGATGGAGCTGTGACCCACGGAAGGTCCCAGCATTTACCAAGGGGCTGCGTGCTAAATAATCGTATTTATATGCATGTATGTCTCTGCCCCAAAAATCCTGCGGGCAAGGAATTTGGATGACTTCAGGCTTGCACAGCTACACGGTGTGGTTAGCGGGCACTTCACAAATGTGCAGGAGAAGCTGCTTTCCTGGCGAAGTTTGCCATCAGAAAACAGGCTGGGAGAGGGGATAGGAAATGCTTCGGCAAATATCCCCTTGGCTTCAAGGACAGATTTTTATTTTCCACCGTGTGCCTTTAGAGTTTTGTCGGTTTTAGCTGAAGTGTTTAGATAGCTCCTATCATTGTAGTGATTTCAAGGACTCTACAACACCAGACAATACAAGCCGGTGAAAAGTCCTTGGAAAAACACCTTGGAAAAAGATCAAGAAAGCTACAATAAAATAAAAACAAACAAACAAAAAACCCCAAAGCAAAACAAAAAAACCCTCTGAGAGCAGGGGTGTCATTAGGGATTCTTCATACCGAAGGGGGAAAGTGTCAAGGCGTAGAAGCGAGCTGTGATTTATAGAAGTGGAATCCAAGGGAGAAACCGTGGTGCAGCTGGAGTGTGTTTTGGGGTGCTGGGTGGGCAGCTGGGCCCTGCTGTTCACATCTCCCAAAAATGCTGTTGGGAGATGGTGCAGAGGGCTGGGGCTGCCTGGGGTCGTGGAGCAGCATCCCCCCAGAGCTGTGGGGTCAGAGTGAGGACGTGGCAGTTCCCTGCTCCTGTTCCCCAGCCGCACTGGTACCTCTCTCCAGCAAATGGCTTTGCAAAGNAGTGGAATCCAAGGGAGAAACCGTGGTGCAGCTGGAGTGTGTTTTGGGGTGCTGGGTGGGCAGCTGGGCCCTGCTGTTCACATCTCCCAAAAATGCTGTTGGGAGATGGTGCAGAGGGCTGGGGCTGCCTGGGGTCGTGGAGCAGCATCCCCCCAGAGCTGTGGGGTCAGAGTGAGGACGTGGCAGTTCCCTGCTCCTGTTCCCCAGCCGCACTGGTACCTCTCTCCAGCAAATGGCTTTGCAAAGCACCTGAGCAACTCAGCACTGGTGAGGCCACACCTCGAATCCTGAGTTCACTTCTGGGCCTACCACTTCAGGAAGGACACTGAGGGGNGGAGTGAGGACGTGGCAGTTCTCTCCTAAGCTCCCTGCTCCTGTTCCCCAGCTGCACTGGTACCTTTCTCCAGCAAATGGCTTTGCAAAGCACCTGAGCAACTCAGCACTGGTGAGGCCACACCTCGAATCCTGAGTTCACTTCTGGGCCCACCACTTCAGAAAGGACACTGAGGGGCTGGAGTGTGTCCAGAGAAGGGAACGAAGCTGCGGAAGGGTCTGGAACACAAGTCCATGAGGAGAAGTTGAGGGGCTTTGCTCTCAGGGAACAGGGAACAGGGACAGGACAAGAGGAAATGGCCTCAAGTTGTGCCAGAGAAGGTTTAGGTTGGATATTAGGAACAATTTCTTCACCTAAAGGGTTGTCAAGCACTGGCACAGTCTGCCCAGGGAAGTGGTGGAGTCTCCATCCCCAGAGGGATTTAAAAGCCACGAGGATGTGGCACTTAGGGACATGGTTCAGTGGTGACCGTGGCAGCGCTGCGGGAATGGTTGGACTTGGTCTTAGGGGGCTTTTCCACCCTAAACGATTCTGTGATTCTGTGGCTCAGATCACTCTTAGATTGACCAGTGCTGGAAAGTGCAGAGAATTTTCCTCGCTTAGGCCAATCTGCCTGTTCCGGGCATCCAAACTCAGAGAAAGAGGAACACAAACTTGCCCTGCCTCGTGCCCGTGTCAGGTATGAGCACTGCTTGGTTTGAAGTGACTTTCATGATAACGTTCCTGCTGCTTTCTAGGAAGAGCTTTCAGTCTGAATTAGATCTTCCTGTTCAATCTTCTGTAGCATTACCTAAATTTCCCCATGCTTGTTATTGTCCTTTTTTAATGTGAAACTCTTGGCTGGATCTTCCCTTTTTCTTAAACTGCTGAATCCAGTGGCGCTGTGAGAGCTGTGAGCTCGCTGAAGGGATGAAGCAGCCTCCTGGGATTCAGTTGCAGGAACAGGGCTTCCAGGTGGGAGCACAGGGCTGAAACTGAGTATTTGGAAAGTGCTGAGCGAGCCAGTCCCTCTCCTGGCATTTAGCACAGGACTGAGCTACCGCAAATGAATTTTTGCTCACCTCAGGGCTAAGCATTCCCCCTTGCCCTGGATATCCCTGCAGCATTCTGCTTGCTTGGATTCTCATTGTGCTCTCAGCCTCAGAAAATCCCCTCTGGGGCTCTCTTTTACTGTTAGAGGGGACGGAGGGGGGCTGTAGGGGCAGTAGGTGATTGCCAGATCATCTCTGAATTCAGCCGAGCCCTGCAGCATCGTTCCCGCGCTGCCCACCCGACTGCTGCAGTCCTATTGACACTGCAAAAAGCTGCTATGAGCACCTAGGGCTTATTCAAGATTTTCGAGCTGGTTTTGCATCCCTTCAGCACCTTCTCTTCCTTCTGACCTTGAAGAAGTCCCTGTCTGTCTGCTGCTGGCTTTCCTGGTCCCAGAGCTGCCGGCAGTGGCTCCTGATCCCACCCCGCCAGCCCCAGCGTGCCGAGGGCTCCTGCCCTGCACAAGTGGGATTGCAGAGGACTTAATGTATCACCAGGCTGGTATAGTGAATCATTAGCATCCTGCTCAAGCTTTCATTGTCTGTTTCATTTCCTGCTCTTGGAAACCCCTGAATCATTCTGTCACAGACTGAATAACAAACTGCATCCTTGTCGGCTTGCGTTGCCCAAGGATTCCTTGGCGGGCTTGGCGAAGGTTGAATGCGTGAGGTGTGGCCCAGACACCTTTGCTTCCACCAGCGATGTTGTTTATGGGTGGGTTTAAATACTTTACAAGCCTGCAGGGCTTGTGGGACCATCCCCAGTTTGCCATATTAATTTATCTTCTTTTGGGGGTACTCACAAACCCCCTTCTTTAAATGCATTCCTGTGGCTGACCCAAATGGCTCGTTGTAACTGCCAGCTCATGTGTTTTGAAAGGAATTCAGTTCTGAAACCTTCCTCAGCGGGCAGATTGGTTTGTGCATGAAATAACTTTCAAGGATTGTCCTCTCTCTCTTGGCTGAGAAATAATATTGGAACAGCACTGTCGTGCTTTCTCTTCATGAGGGTGTAAAAGGCTGAACGGAAGCATTAACTGCAGCTTTAAAGCATTTCCATAGTAAAATAAATCTAATTGAGCAGTTATTGCAGTAGCTTTTTAATTTGTGGAAGAGATTAGGAAATAACTTTCAGCTTGCTCTGGCAGAGCGCTCCCCTAGGACGTGTCCTGGGCGCTCTGGCATCGCTCTTTGGGTTCTTATTCCCTCCCCCTCTAATTGTCCGGTCACATTTGAGTGATGCAGAGTTCAGCTGGCAAAATAATGTAGGAACCTCGGTCTGCAGGCGTGTTTGATACAAACCTCAGTTCACAGGAGAAGTAGCAGAGTGCCATTCATGCCTTACAGGGAAACCACAGCAGAGAGATGTAATTTGCCTCGGCTCGGGATGAGTCTGATGTGTTATTGCTCCTTCCCTGTGGCTCAGTGCAGTGGCAGAGGAAGAAGCTGCGTTGGAGATAATGGGAGGGTTGGCAGTGATGTGTGTGAGTGATTTCCAGAGTCCCATCTACACCCCTTGGTCTCAGGTTTGGAGGCTGTAGTGATGGGACTGAGTGTGGGAAAATCAGCAGCTTTGGGAGAATGTTGGTTTGTCCACACGGACATGAAGGGATGGAAGACACTCCTAAAGGAAAACGCTTTATAGCAAAAATATCTCGTCGGGTGGAGTTAAGAGCAGCCAGAGGAATCCGAACAGCTTTCCTTGGGAACTTTTCAAGTCCATTTCTGAGGTTTGGAAATGAAGTCTGCTCAGCCCCGGCTCTCTGGCAGGGCAGGAAGAGAGAATGGCACTAAAGAATGGATCTGCTTTAGAGTCAGTGTGGGGAGGCTTTGGACCCCCCCGAGAGGCTTCTGGGGGATGGGTGGGAGGCAAAGGTTCTCTCTGCTCCCAGGGCAAGGGGCCGGGGAGAATCCCACCCGCAGTTTCTTTGGCGAGGCCAAATCTCCTTTGGAAGGTGCTCTGGAGAAGCTTCTTTGGCAGTCACTGGAAGCAAGGAGAGATTTGCAGCTCCCTGGTACTGAGGTCAGGGCACGGCCAGTGGAACAAATCTTAAGTGTTTGCCTGGCCTTCCCTGAGAAGATGAGAAAAGTGTGTGTGTGTGTATGTTGGGTCACGCTGGTGCGGGCTGCTCCAGCTTGTCCTGGCACTTCCTCCATTCCACCGTGCCATGCTTCAGGAAGGGAGTTTCCAGGCTGGCTCAGGTATGCTGGCTGAAGCTTTCAAGACAGATGCCACACTTGAACTTGGAGGTGTGAGCGAGTCTTCCAGTGAAAACAGGCTGTGCCCGGCAGAGGATTAGCGGGGCTTTGTGCATGTGGGTGAGAGAGCTGCGTACGGGGCAAAAAGTGAGTTGGTCTGAAACCTCTGCTCTTGAGAAACAGCTCCAGTGCCTCTCCAAAAACAGCTCAGCAGCCTGTGGGGAAGGTTAAAACAGAGAGGGGAGAAGGTGTGTGGCTGCAGCAGAGACTGCATTTGTAAGAGTTGTGCCTACCAGAGTCCACATCTGCTCTGTCCCCGCTGTGCTCTGTTCCCCCAAACCAAACTTCTCCTCGTTTCCTTCCTTCCTCTCCCTCTCTAGAGCTTCTTTTTCCATAAGCTCAGCTCTGTTTGTGGAGGTCAGAGATCTGCCCTTCATCCACTCCTGATACACTGTATTTCCTCACTTTATCTGCTGTGTGCTGCTTTTGTTGGCAGTGCTTAATTATCCCACCTTGCGTGCCCTCAGTCCTGCTTGCCAGCTTCTGTGAAGTGGGATGTGCTGAAATGTCTAATTTGGCTTGGGGCTTTCCTTGGGTTTCTCTGGAAGTCTCAAGGGGAAGTACATTCTTCAGCCCCAAATGCTGCCTTATCCTTTCCTTACAAGTGAAGAAGGTAAGTTTGAGCAGCACCTAGTGCAGAGAGCTGTCACCTTCCAGGCTCTGTGGTGCAGAGGGGATATAATCCATCCTTCCAGGCTGGCTGGTGAGATTCCCCGTGGCTTTGGGCTACCCTTTGGATCCATCAGCAGGTGGAATCTCCTGGGGAGTCACCGTCCTCTCTGGAGAGGCATGTCAATGTTTGCCAGGAGATAACTGCATTCCAGGGAGGGACTCTTTTGTCTTGCTAAAATCGAGGAAATCTGATCAAAGTGCAGCCTTGCTTTAGACTTTTTCTCTTTCTTTTTGACTTTGTCCCTGACCTACATATTGGATCCTGCCACAGTGGTTGGAAGTAATTGAGAGCATAGTGTTAGGCTATTTACCAAGCTGTTCACTTGAAAATAACCTTACTGTGTCCAGTCCACACCTGTTCTGGGATAATTCTGGAGACAAATAGCGAAGCATCCTTAACCCTTTCATCCACATAAAACCAGTTCAGGATCTAAGAGCAGAGAGATGCTGTACCTCTGCTGATGCCAGGAGGAATTTGTGGCACAGGGTGTGTGCTTCACCGTTCTTTTCCCAATTCCATGGATGATTCCAACTGGCTGCTGAGGCCAGGTCTGCTCTGTGTCCACATCCACACGAGGACACTTCAGAAACCTTGTGAAAATTCCTGCTGGGTGACTGTTGGTTTGGTGTTGATTCTGCTGGACCAGAGGTTATGCTGGAAAATATAAGTGGGGGGAGGGGGGGGAGGAGGTGTTTTCTTTGTTATCCCAGTGGTTGTTTCTGATTAAAGGATCTGTTTTGAAGGGGCTGCTAGTCAGTTGCCTAGAAAACTTGCTTTCATTTAATTAATCATGATGAGTTTAGTCTGGAGGTTTTGTAGGAGAGAGCAGGCAAGCATATCCTTGGCTTTTTTCCCTTGGGAAAAAAAAAAGAACCAACAAAAAGAGCAGGGCTTCGTGTCTGAAACTGCAGCTCTTTTGTCTCCCCAGGTCAACATCCTCTCTGTCCTTCGGGTTTTAATTTTACAAGCCATGCGTTTGCAGAGGTGGATGGAGTTTGAAGTCCATCCAGGTGTGGAATGAGGAAAGAACCCTCAAGAAGATTACAGGAGCTGTTCTGCAACTCATTAACTCACTCTCTTCCCCTTCTTGTTATCTCCTCCCCATGCCTGGGGCCTTTCGAACTAGTGCTCTAAGTGCCTCTCACTTAATCTAGCCCACCTGGACAGGTGTATGAAGAAAGGAATTGCCTTCCGGGGAAGGACTAAAGGAGCATAGATTGCAGAGGGAGGCTGCTTTTGGGAACTGCTAATCCCAGTTTAACATTATGACAGCTGCTCATTAAAATCGGGGTGTTTTTTAACAGGCAGTTAAAGGAGAGGCTTTGCACGCACATTTAGCTGAGAATAATAGTGAACCATGTGCATTTGATTTTTTTTTTTTTCCTTAAATCACGCAAATTGTACATGGAAAGAATTCTCCGGCGTCAACTTGCTGGGGTATGGAATTTACAAGGTTTGCAGTAACATACAGTTTCCTGTTGAGGGGGGGGGAGAAAATTACAAAGGTTTCTTTTTTTTCTCTTATTTTAAGATCAAGTTCAAACCCCTGGTATAAACCCAGCCTCTTTAGGAGGGACGCTTACTGCGTTGGGGTTTTTCACTTGTCTCGGTGGCAGTTCATCATGTAAACTTGTCTGGGTTCTGGTTTTTATAGCTACATGTAAAGGCTGCTTATAAACTACAGTTTTGTACGTGGTGAGAAGGCGGCACTCAGGTCCAATTTGGGAGAGTCTATATACAAAGAAGGAAGCAGAGGTTTCTTTCCCTTGGGGAGATGGCAGTTTCTTCCTTGCTGAACTTCAGTAAACTTGGTCTATTAACATGATTTTCTCTGCAGGACTGTGGTGTTGGATAAGAAACATGAAGAGCTGAGGCAGAGCAGGGACTATCAAAGAGACATTTGGCTGTATTTTATGTGATTTCACTGCGGACTTTACCAGCTGCCTCCCAGATCAGCAGTTATTTGCTGGTTGATTTCTTGAGGGCAGCGCTGTGGAAGTAAGAAGCCGCACAGCTCTGACACAAGTCCCCAGATCCACTCGAGGAGCCGTGTCCTTTTCTGCCAGCCCTTAGGCATGAGGCATGAAGGGCAGGTCTGTGATGCAGAGAGATATAAAATTGCCCCAGGTCGTTCTGTTGCTGGAAATTCTTATTCCTGCAGCTACTTAGGTTCAGGCAAATTAATTCAACCCACCAAGACTGAGCAGCTAGCCTGGGAAATGGAAGTTTCTCTGCTATGTTTCTGGCAGCTCTACTCCAAATCATTTGTGGATGGGAATGTCCTTTCTGTCTCCCAGGAAATGCCAGTCTCTTGTGTTCCTTTCTTCAGCTGGCTGTATTGCTACCTGGGATTTTCAGGCGTGTTTCCAGCAGATGGATCTCCAGCCATTCCCTCTCTGACAGAAATCTGGCCATTTCAGACTTAGAGATGAGCTGGGAATCTTCCAGGCACACACCTGTCTAAGTTTGTCGAGCAGCGAGCTTCTCTTTGGACCCAACACAGCTTGGTTCAGCCTCCGGGGGCTGGTGCTGCCAGTGTGACTCTGCCTCCCTGAGAGTGATAATGAACCGGTCCTTGTCACACCCTTCAGAGGAAATGTGTTGGTGGCAAAGGACTAAGAGTCACAAATCTTTTTCATCCTAAGGGTAATTGTGCTACAGTTTTACCCCCCCTGGCTTGAGAAGACTGTTGTACTGCACTGAGTAATACTGTTTCTCTTCCTCACAGGTTGCTGTCATGTAGAGCACTTGCTGGTGGGCACTTGGGCTTTTTTCTGTACGGTTCTTTCTACATGGCTTAATGGCTTTAACTTTTGCAAATCTCTTCCTTTGCTCTGCAGCCCGGATTAAAAAGAAGGCTGCAGTGTGTGAGTGTGAGCACACTTAAATGCTTATCTGCACATCTGAGCTTTCTAAACTTGCCTATGCTCTAATTGCAGAGTGTAGACTCTGCATGCAGAACAACCCAGCCTGAAGTGATAATCCCAGGCTCAGCCCCGAGGGAATGCCTGACACTGCTCTGGCCTGATTTTCCTAATGGCTCTGCAACTTGCCTCTGGTTTGCAGGTGGTTTAAATTGTTATCGCTGAGCACCTTGCCCAGCCTGGGCAGAGCTCTTGGGATCTCTGCTCCTCTAGGAATTACCTACGTGTCTTGATTTATTTTTTTATTAATTTTTTTTAAAACTTCTTCCTCCCTCCCGATTTTAGGTGCAATTTGGGCTTGTGCCAGCTTAGCAGACTCACTGCCGTGGGGGGGAAACCCAGCCTGAACTCCCTGCTGACACAGAGAGGGAAGAGTGGGAGACCTGGCGTTCCAGCTGCCCCTCCTGCCTCCTCTGAACAACCCTTCCTTGCCCCCATCCTGCATGATCGATACCCAGGCCATCCCCTTCCCTTGCACTGGAGAATTGGTATTTTTCCTTGGCTAATAACCTGTGTCTGATTTAGTTTCCAGGCAGAGCGGCCTGCATTAAATGTCGTCATTTTCCCTCTGCTTCACGAGGACTTGACAGAGGTCATCAGAGATGTCCCCATGCGGCACTTGGATGAAATTACCTTGTTTAAAAGCAGAGTGGCCGAGGAACCTCCCAATTTGTGGTGGTGACTGTCACAGCATGGAAAGGACAAGTCAGCGTGAACCCATGGAGTTAGCTTCTCGTTGGCCTGGGTTGCCCATCCTCGGCTCCTGGCCGCCTCACTGGATGCTGTACAATCACTTTAACCAGGTGCAGTTGCAAAATAAAAAAAAAAGCTGGTTCTTTGCAGTGGGGAAACATCTATTGGATATTGCTTGCATCTGAAAATCCTGTCTCAAAGGCTTGTGGAATCTGATGAGTATTTCCTTGCGGTTAATATGAATCGTTTTGTTATTTTACTGAAGTTAAAGGTAAGAGAAACTGACTTAACGATGCTCTTTCCCCTGTGTCCCCTGGTGTCTGTCCCAAGGGCCCCTGTGTACGTTGGCAGTGTGCTTTGTGGTATTGGTGGAAATCATTCTTTGCTTCGGTCTGTTTTTGGCAAAGTAGAAAGCCTAGGCCAGCTCAGAGGCACAAAAATGTGTTGCTCAGTTGAAGTGCATCACATCTTTTCTATGTTACAGATAGGCATTTGTAGTCACACGTGCAGCCACAGATATTTAAAGGTGTTTTTTTTTCTTGATTGAGAAGTACCACAAGGACTCTTTTTTAAAATTTTTGAATAACAAATTAAGGTCATTAACACCTTGACCGTGGTATGTTCCTGCTGATGCTGTTTCCATTGGTCTGGTGGAAGAAGTTCCCAGCTCTTTTGGAAATCCTTGTCCTAGGGTAGATGGTGCCTACAGTGAATAAGTTGAGGCTCAGATCTGATTTATATGCAGTCTGTCTTGCGGTGTAGATGGGAATGTAGTGTTCCAGTTCTGTCCTTATATCCCATGCCTTGAGCTCATGCTAATTTTAGAGATGTTATGAAGTATTTTCACGGTGTGATTTCAGTCAGCTTCTCTGCTCCACAGAACTTCCTCAGGCATCAGTAGTGGTCTGGATCACTTTCATATTGCCTTATTTACTGAGCACTTTTAAAAGCATCAGACAGCTGTACCAAAAGCCAAGTTACAAATTCCTGGAGCTACATTTCTGGGTGGCAGAATTTTCCTTGGTAGCACACCAGGTCTGTCTTCTGCAAAGCAGCTGCTGACAAGAGCTGTCTAACTTCACCCAAATCCCGAATGTGTTGAGCTCTGCTTTTCTGGGGAGGCCCAGAGTCGTCCAAAGATGATGTGCCCATCTCCTCGTCAGCATTTTCTACACAAGATGCCATCTCCCAAACGCTCTTCTGCCCTCAGTGTTCGTAGGAAGCCTGGTCTGATGGGATAGATTTGAGAACAAAATGCATCTCCCGGCTTTGGAGGACTTTCTGTCCTTACTTTCCGATCAGCCACGTGTGAGCCTGCCTGGAATTGTGTCCCACAGGTGTAAATCTTGAGCCAGGCTGTGATAAAACCCTTGTGCTCAGAGAGGTTACAGCAAAGAGCAGGTAAGTGTCAGGCTCTGCTAGCACAGGTCTGTGCCTTGCTGAGACCAACCCCTGGTGGTTTGCTGTCTTTCCCGAGGCTCCCTCCCTTCCCCTCTCAGGACAGGGAGCCAGCACAGCCTCTGGAATGCAGCTGGCAGCGGGATGGTGGGGCCAGCTCCTGCTCCTCCAGGAATGCCGCAGCTGAGCTGTGAGCACTCCCCGAGTGTTTGAGGCTCTGCCTCGGCTTTGGCTCCGAGCAGGTGAGTGTGAGGAGCTGGTGCCCTGCTCCTGCCGCTGTTTTCCCTCCCAGCCCCCCACGAGGTCATTCTTTCTACCTCTTGTCTCATTACTCACCTGTTTGAATCCCCCTCTCCCTCTCTTCTCTCCTCCTCCCTCACTTCAGCACATCAGATGTGCTTTCTGACAGGAACAGGAGCTGCTGCTCTGTCCAGTTCGGGACAATTCAGCTCTGCCTGGGTTTTGTCCGTGTTTCTTTCCTAGGATAACTAGTGAGGATGAGGCAGAGGGTGTTTGCAAAGCTGCTTTCTCCTCCTCGTTTGAAGCATTGGCAAAGTTGCTTTGTCCTGCTTGTTGCCTCTGGCCTCAGGGCAGGGCAGAGGGAAGGCTGAGGGTGTGGAGGCAGCTCTCTGATGCCTTAGGGGACCTGTTAGTCCTGTGAAGGAATCCTGACGTTTGGTATGAGCGAGGCCATTCCCACCCGCAGCAGGGATTTCCCCTCCATAAACACGCTGTGGCATCAGCAAGAGCTTGGCAGTGCTGCCAACTCACCTCGTCCTGTTGCGCTGGAAAACCTGGACTGGGGGGACAGTGGTGTGCAGAAACCAGCTGCTGCTTGATTGTGGTGTTAAACCTTTGCTCTTGGGGTTGCAGTCACCTGATGGAACATGCTGTACACTCGGCTTGGCACATCCATATCCACCTGCCTCGTGTCCTGCTGGACAGGAGCAGCAGCCAGGGATGTTTTATAGCGCCGTCATTCTGTTGCCGGGGATGTGGGGTTTGGGCATCTGTATTCGTGCAAGCGGGTCACAAGTCCTGATGATGCTACCGGTTATATCCAGGGCTAGGAAAGGTCACCCACAGGTGATAATGGTAGCATCCCAAATAGTGATAAAGAGGTAAAATCTCCTTCCACCCCCAGCTCCCCAGCTCTGGGCCAGTGCTTGATATCTCTACTACAAATCCTCTTATGGTGAGTGAGAATTTCCGCTGCTTTTGCACTCCAGGCAGGATTCACCAGATGTTAATAATGTGCTTATTTTCTCTAAGTGCTATTTTGGCATCGGTGTTAATTACAATTTATATTCTGCAACATTTACACTGGGAAAAGAACCCACCCTAATAGTCCCCAATTGGCAGAGCTGGGCTATTAAACACAGCTCCATATGTTCTGAGCGGAGCAGTGGATGGGACTCGGAGCCCACTCAGCGCTCAGGCTCCGGCGGGCAGCTGTAGAGGAGGAGAGGGGAGCAGAGAGAGGGGTGTTCTGCTCCTGGATTTTATTTAATATGAAATCCCCCCTCCTTTTCTCTGTCCCCATCTCTCCAGAAATCTCCCTCCTACTGTCTGTGAGCATCTAACGAGGTGATCTCTGAGCCTGCTGATGCTGCTGTCCGTAGTCTAAAACAAATGAATTCAATTCCAGAAGGTGCCCTTCTCACAGGGTGTGCCTCTGCAGGATCCCAGTCCCTGTTGGCCTGTTCTTGCTGCCTCCCAAAGCAGACCTCCAGTCTTTGGGAACCGCAGCAGAAATCTTTGCTTTGACCACCACCGAGGCGTCTGTGGTTCTGTGGGAGAAGGATATTCTGGGACAGGTGCTGTTCTTGTGTAAAACTCGATGTTGTTCGCTGCTCTGCTCACGTCCAAAGTCTTGTTTGGCAAAGTGACATTTGGCTCCTGCAGGCTGGGAGGGTCTGGAGTGACCCTGGTGGGGGGAATTCGGACAGGCTAAGCCGCCTGTCTTCCCATAGATTTCTCAGGAGTGTAGGTGAAAGGATTGCTTCCTCAGCTGTTTGCAAAGCTGATTTCACGGTGTCTTTAGGAAATGGCAGTGTATCCACTGCTCTGTTTGGAGAAGGGGCTGTGTGGTGACTGTCTCTCCTTCAGGAGAGCTCTGACCGTGGTCGCTGGTCTGTCAGGGAGGAGGAGAAGATGGGAGTGAGAGGAGGCAGGGCGGGATGGAGTCATGGATCTCACTCTGGAAGCCGGACACACCTCGTGAGGCTTGGCCTGTTTCCTCACTTGTGGAAGGGGAGGAGGCTCCGTGGGTGCTGAATGCTCCCCTCCAGGTGAGGTGTTGCTCCCTGGGGAGCAGAGGGCAGACCTGGGACTGTTGTGGGCTGAGAGCAGCAGAGCCACAACCCCACTCAGTCTAATTCCCATCGCTGCCTCCTCCTCTGCCGGTTGTGTGGGATCCCCTCCCCTCACGTTGATGTTCAGAGCTGTGACAGTCCAGGGACGATGGACAGGTGCATGGGACCGTCCCTGTGAGGTGCTGGGTGCTTTCTCCCAGCGATGCTTTTTCAGGATAGGGCCATAGAAATTTGGGGCTTTGCCCCTGGTGGAGTGAACCGGTGCAGAAGGGTTGTTTCACCTGACTAAGGGGGATGCAATTCCCTCTCGGCTGGTTCCAGCAGCGTCCAGCCAAAGCTGGGTGAGCAGGGAGAGCAGTGCAGGAGCTGTGCCGGGTGTTGCAGAGCCCAGTCTCCTTCCACTGTGGCTCTCCTGCCTCTTTGAGATGCGCAGGCAGCCGGGGTACTCCAGCCGGAGAATCATTTCCATAGAAACCAATTGGGATGTTGTACGGGGAATAATGATTAATAGCGAAGGGATGTTGCCTCAGGCCCTTTTCATTTTTTAGGGGGCAGTGAGGGACAAACTGGGGCACAGGTAGGGGGACAGGCAGACTTGAAAACTAATGGGAACCATCTCTTCCATTAATTTCCAGGGCAGCTTTCCCTCTTCTCCTCCTCCCCAGCCCCCTACTGCTGCTCCCAGCTTTCGTCAAATTTTCAAAATGGCTAACCTGGTTAGAAATAATCATAATAATAAAAAAGGATGGATGAGGTCTGACTACTAACATTGTTGCTGTTAGCAGCAGGATTTCAGCCATAAAACATGAAGCAAGGGAGGCATTGACCTTTCCGCTGTTTGAAATGAATGGAGACATCAATATCTATTGTTTTGTGGCATTGACCTCTGACGCTCTTGGTTCGCCCTCCCCTTTCTTTTTTTTTAATTTCCCCCTGACACTCGAGGAAAGGGGTCAGTCTGTACCATCTATTGATCCCGATCTTACTTGGTGATAGGGAAATAATTAGAATTTTAAAGATCTCTGCTGCACGCTGGTGAAATACACACACAGAGGCACAGGCTAAGCCCCCGCTTGCCCTGTTGTGTTCTCCCCCCTTCCTTGCAGAGATCCAAAGCTCTGAGATCTGAAGGAAGGCAGATCAATATAGGTTTAATCATGATGGGGGTTTTATTTCAGTTTTTTAAATGGTAAAGTGTAACGTTTTATGTTAATGTTGTCGGAGCCTGGCTGCCTGGTGCCTTGTTTTATTTATTCTTTTAAGTAGCCCCTTCTTTTGTGAACTTCATCTATGTACAGAGAATGTGAAATCAGGCATTGCTAATTAGCTGTATGACAATTAAGTAATGTAGCACAAAACCATTAGGACACTGGATTTGTTTTTGAAGTTTGTCCTTTGAAGTGGAAGCTGCAACTCCCTGCCCAAGGCTGCTGGGGAAAATGTTTTTCTATCAAAACTTTCTTTGAAAATAAAATGTCAGTGTAAGAGTCCCTATTTCTGTCATCTCTCCCTCTAAACAGCGAGTGGAAATTGTTTCTCCTTGTAAAAACTGCTGGCATTGATAGAAAGGGGAATTCAGGAAAGCATTAAATGGGCAGTTGGTCTCCAAACACCCTCAGTTCTGGTAGAGATGTTACCAAAAATGCTTGTTTAGCTCATTGAAAGGGAACGGCGCCACGTTAGGAGGGGAGACCCAGCTCACAACCCTGGAGATGGCGAAGGGAGGTGGCCCTAATGCTGGGGGTTCGTCTCTGATGCCCCAAGTGCCATCAGGGTGACAGCAAGGTCACAAATCCCTGCAGGCTCCTGGGTTGGGGCTCCTCCGTCCGTGCGCTCGTTTGACACTTGTGTTTGCATCTGGCCCTTTGTCCTCGTAGTGAGTCGAATTCTGAATGTGCAACTTTCATGTACGCTGGTGGCATGTAAAACTTCAAATAAAGAGTGAAACATTTGGAACCAGCTCTGTCTCCTTGCCTCCTGCTTCCTGTTTCCCTCTCTGTGTGGAGCCCAAAGCCACCCTCTCAGGGGGCACACTTTGGCATTGCCGGGTGAGGTGAGGTGTCTGTGGGGCAGGGCTGTGCCTGGGTGCAGCCCCAGTCTGCACTGGGAGCTGTGGAGTGGCACTGGGAGTGCTGGGATGAGCACTTTGGGGTTACAGCCCCCTTCTCCCATGTCTGAGGTTTGGGGATGCTGCTCTGTGGTGTTGGTGGCTGTGGGCTCAGCTGAAGAAGGAGCTACTTTGTGTTTAGGAAATGCTTCTCCTTGGATCTCTGAGCATCTGAGCTGTGCTGCTGTGGGACAGAACATTCAGTGCCAGGTTGGATGCAGATTGGAGCAGCCTGGTGAAGTGGAAGGTTCCTCGCCCGTGGCAGCAGGTTTGGAATGAGATGATCTTTGAGGTCCCTTCCAGCCCGAACTGTTCTGGGATTCTATAACCATTATCCCTGGGTAAGTGACTCGTGGTGACTCGAGGTAGGTCCATTTCTCTGAGCAACCCCAAGCCACCACCCACACCTCGCTCCGACAGCTCCAGCCCCTGCACAGCAGACAGGACCTGCACCTCTGCTTCGTGTGAAGCCAAGGGCTGAAATCAAGTGCCTGGTGAGATGTGAACTGGGATGGCCAAAATCCCATCAATGCCACCATGGATTTAGCTGAGCTGGGCTGGCTGAGGCTGCAGGAAGGGGGAGCTGGGATGGTGGGAGTGGGCGGTGTGGGCTGCTCGTGGTGAAGGAAACTGCTCAGGCATTAACCTGCCCTGGCAGCCCTGTCTGGTCCCTGGATCCTGGGGCTCTGCAGTGGTGGCTGAAAGGGCACTGCCACCCACAGTGAGGGGCTGGAGGGGAGTGGGATGGATGTGCTGGGGCCACGCAGCCCCTGGGCACATCTGTGTGATCAATGCTCAAGAAAACGTGCACCCCGTTGAGCTGTCTCTGTGTTGCTGTTCCTAGGGAGAGTGGTACACAGGGAAGCCAGGCTTCAGCATCTTCTTTGGGTTAAGAAAATCCACAAAATAAACACACAGGAGGAGCAGCTTGGTGGAAAGCAGTGCAGCTCATGTACTCATGTGCTTAAGTCAACTCACCCCAGGTAGAGAATAGAAGAGAAGTAGAGAAGAGCCTCAGAATTGGGGTGTGATCAGTTTTTAAAAGGTGTGTGAGTCTGTGCAGGACTTGTGGTGGGACTGTAGGAGAGTCTCTGTGCTGGGATCTCTGCCTGCAGCGATCCAAGGTTTTATTCCAGAGGGGATCATGGGCTCTCCTCTGTTTTTCTGTTCTGGCAGGTCTGCTCACCCAGGCACAGAGTGGAGACCGACCCTCCTTCCATCCCTCCTGTGCTTGTGTTTAAGTTATGGATTTTATTGTTCCAATAACATTTATCTAAATGTGCTTTGGGGGGAGGGAGGAAGGAGATAAGGAGGGAGGAGGCTGAGGAAAGAATGTGCTTTTGGACTCTGCTAAGCCTCCATCTTATTGCTGGGACTTGCTGTGGGGTTCTGGAATTCATGATCCCAGGGGAGGACTCGGGGGGGAAATGGCTGGAGGGGCTGTGGTCAGTATGAAACGCTGGTGGGAGGAAACCCGGGGATAGCCTGTGCAGAGCATCCCTCTTCCCTTTTGGTACTGATCTCATGTCCTCTGCCAGCTTATCTCTTGGCAAGGAGGGACCTGACTCAGTTTCCAGGAAGGAGAACCGGAGTGGAGGTGTGGGAATGCTGAGGGTGCAGAGCTCAGCTTGGCGCAGGGAGAGATTTTCTGTTTGGATGTCTCGGGGTGTTTCTGGCTTTGCCCTCACCTGCACAGCCACGATGTGGGCACATGGAGTAACGATGTCAGGGAAAGGGGGCAAAAAGCCCTGGTTCTTCCACCTGCTGGGACATTCTCTGGGAGGTCTCCAGGAATGGGATGGCAGGAGGAGAGGCCCTCTGGGTCTGTGCTCCAAGTGCAACTTCTCACCCCTGGGTCAATTTGGGAGCAGTTTGTGCATCCCTGGCTCTGAGGTGGAGGCAGGGGAGAAGGGAGGAGAGAGGCCAAATTGCTTCAACTCCCAGAGGCTGAAGGATGTCTGTGGCCACAGGATGCAGCTGACAATTTCCAAGGTGCTAATTTTGGTACTTCCCAGCCCCAGAGCTGGCCTCTCCTCTGGGCTGGCAGCTGAGGCAGAGGTGGAGGATACCTGCACTGCACGAGGGAGAACCGGCATGTGAGCGAGGGGAGAGGTGGAAAGTCTTGGGAAGGACCAGAAGGAGAGGAGAAGTGATGGTGTCAGGGCACGGATGAGCCGTAGCCCTGGTTCAGTCCCCGTGCTCCAGCCCTTTCTGTGCTCATTGGTTGCCATCAGAGTGGACTCCAGGGTCCCATTCCCAATTTCACTGCGCTTGAATTTGGTTTTTGGTGTGGTGGTGAAGGCTTGCATGGTGAGAGAGAGCCATGGTGAGTGGAGAAGAGAAGGAAAAGGATGAGCTTTCTCTTTCCTAGGAAATACAAATGGTTGGAGCGATATTTCTGAACAAACAAGTCTCTCCTCCCTGTCTCCTGGAAGCTGCATTATCAGAGCACCATCACTGTCCTCTCTTCTCCTTCCCCCCCGATGAACAGGAATTAAAAATACAACTAATAAAACCCTTTTACTTTCTCCAGCAGCAGGAAAAAAAAAAAGAAAAGCAAAGCAGCCTTGAAAATGCTAAAGGACATAAAGGGCATTCATGAAAGGGTTGGATGGTGGTTATTGCAGCAGGGGGAAAAACATTATTTCACTGTGCAGATAAAAGGAAGTGGAAAAGCAGCATATTTATAGCTGGGGAGCCTGGATTCCTTGTTAAGCCGCTATTATCAAATTAATGTCAAAATGCATCAAACAGGCACGAGTGTTCTGGGCCCCTTATGCAAAGTGCTTGCAAATTGGTTACAAATACATTTGTTTACAGGGGACGAGGCAGGAGCGAGCTAATTAGTCATTGTAGCAGGGCTGTTTTGTGTCTTTTTTTTTTTTTTTTTAACATTTTTTTGGCAATTACACAAACAAGCTGTTTTGAAGTATAAATACACGCTGCATTACAGCCCCTTTAAAGGGGAATCAAATGGGAATCGTGGGATGCGGAGGGCTTGGTGTGAGCGGTGTGGAGCATCGTGGTGGAGCATCCTTCTCTCCTCCCTGGATATGCAGCAGCCCACACCGGGCACTGGGCTCTGGGATGCGGTGTGGAAACCCATCCCTGGGCATCAGGAGGATGAGATGTGGGTGGAAAGGGAACAATTTGGTTTTGGGTCCTCTGAGGGAGCTGAACCCCCTCAGATGGGACGCGGTGCTGTTTTCATACGGGACTTGTTGGGGGTTTCAGCTGCCTGCCACCATCATGGGAATTCCCTCTGATGCTGGGATATTTTGGGGTGCTTTGTGTGTCAGCAGCAGCTGCCAGCTGAGGGTATGAGGCATCTCGTGCCCAGCTGGTGGGTACTGACACGGTTTTGGGGGATGCTTGGATGTAGAGAGCATCCCATGGATGAGTGAAGAAAGGAATCCGGTGTGAGCTCTTCCAGGTGAATGTGTCCTCAAGGCTTCTTTAACAAAACCACAGGCTGTGCCTCCCAAACCCATTAATGAGGAAGAGAAGCAGGAAAGCTTATCTGATCCTCAGTGTGGGAATGGTTGGGGAATTTGGTTGGGGGGCAGATGGAAACTTCCCGCTGCCCTGCATCTTAATTCATCCCATTCTGGGAGTAAATCACACCTCTGCCACTCAGGGAAGCTGCTAATTGAATCTGCTCTGGTGGGAGAGGATAAAGCCAAGAGGCATTTACTACCATTATTTTTAATTTACTAAGAAAGAGAAAGGAGAGAGGAAGGAACAAGTTGTGCCCCTCTCATGCTGGAGGCCCCGACATTTCTTGGCAGAAGGTGCAAAAACCCCGCGGCTGCTTCTCCATTTGGATTTGTCTGTGGTAAATCTGCCCTTCAGGCTGAAATAACCCTTCTGAGCAGGTCCTGCGCTCCCAGAGGTGCTGGGAACATTGAGTTTAATGCCATCATAAAACCCTGCTGTGGTTTCCATTCCCTTGAGGGGGGCAGTGACCATGCAGGATGGCCGTGCTCAGCAAAGCCTTGGGGTGCATCAGGTCCTGTCACAGTGTGGATGGAGCTGGGTGGCTTCCTGAGGTCCCCCTGGGACTGAAATTTTCTTCTCAGAAGCCTGTGGCTTGGTGCAGTGAAGGGATGTGAGGCTGGCTGAGCTCCCCAAGCCCTGTTCATGATAGCAGCTGATATTCCCGAGAGTGATGAGGCATTTTGTGTCTCCAGCCTCCTGGCTCCCCCATGGTTCACAGGTGTTGGATGCAGCACATCACCGAGCTCGTCTGGGTGGGAACAGAACAGGAGAAAATCTCAGAGGACCAAGAGCAGTGGAGAGGACAGGGCTTTCCCCAGCCTCCTGCAGGAGCTCTGATGTTTGCACCAGGTTTTATTCTTTTAAAACTCGGGGTAACGTTTCTCTGCGTCTTGGAGCCGCTGTGAGCTCTACCTTCAAACTCCAAACCTCTCATTACCATTTTTTGCTTTGTTGGCTTTGCCATGGGGAGGGTGACCCCCTCCTTTGGGATCAGGGGCTGTGATTTGAGGAATGTTCCCATTTCCAGCGTAATCCTACCCCTGCCCTACAAACTGTGCAGGAGCACAGCTCAGCTGGTTAGCAAATGTGCGAGCAGCCCATTGCAATCAGGCTCTGACTCGTGCCCAGTTGTTCCAATCAGGATGCGTCTCTCTTCATTTGTAGCGGGGCTCTGGTGTGACTGTCACCTCCTGTGATTGTTGGTGACCGTGCCACGGGATCCTGCTCTGGTTTCAGGCCTGCTTTTCTTAGGCAGGGGTGTGCCAGCATCTCCTCGCTCTGATAGTTGGGAGCAGCCCCTCAATTTCCACCCTCTGTAAGTCACTCTGGTCACCCTTCCCCTTGGAGAAGGCTGTGGAGCCTGATGGATTTGCCTTTTGGTGCAATGGGATGATGGGGCACAGACCTGTGCCCCATTTCCTTCTCCACTGTTAATTAACATAACGAGGGTGCAGCCTTTCTTGGAGTTGTGTGTGGCAGTGACTTCCAGGCTGCCTGGCGAACCCCTCACTTTCCAAACATGCCCAAAGTGCCCAAGGACCTTCCTTGGTGTGTCCTTGGACGTGCTCCTCAACAGCCTCCTCCCCCATGTCCAGAGAGAACAACTGCCTTTGGTTCTGTCCCCTGAATCCCCCAGAGAACAGGATGTTCCCATAGGATCGAGGCGTCCGAGGTTTCTTAAACTCTTGCAACAAAGAGGAAAACATTACAGTTGTCCCGCCCTTGTGCTTGTTGGGCTAACGGGAAAGGATGAAGAGGTTTCCTTGAGGCTGAGGGACAGGAACTGGGTCGTGGCCATGGAGGTGATGATCCCCCTGAGCGTGGGAGCGAGTGCTGGGGGTGCAGAGCTCGGGAGGGAACGTGGTGCCTGATAAGGCTGCGGGCGCTGCCGGCGGTTCAGGGTAACCCAGCATCCTCTTCCTCTCCCCAGGAATGCCACGTGGGCAGCACGAGGGCTGAGCTGGGCTGGGGAGGGAGAGGGATGTGGCCTCTCCCGATAAGAAGCCCTGGTTCCTGCTCCTGCAGATTTACAGCCCGGGAGCGGGCGGTGGGTGCTGTGCTTTCGCTGGGGTGATTTATGGCGGCTCAGGGCGGCAGCTGCTTCCCTCTCTGGCCAGGTCCCGGTGCCTGCAGGGGAGTTACGGCTGCCTGACTCAGCCAGGGTGAGGTGAGGGCTCAGCCGAGGTCACCACACGGTGGGACACAGGTGGGATCAGGTCTCTTTCATCCGTGGGTTGGAGAATGTCCCCATCCCAGCGTGGGGAGGGCTGGGACCATCAGGCTCCCCGGGGAGGGGCTGTCTCATGGCAGCAGAGATGCTCCCAGCCCTTCAATCCCCAATCCCACGTGCTGGAGCCCACCCAGCTCACAAGTGACCCACGTGGGAGACCCAGGACCATCACCAGCCCCACTAAGCAATGCCTGCACTGCCCAGTTGTTTTCCATGTGTCCCTTTGATACAGACAATGCCAGGAGGGATGAGCTGCAGTGGGCAAGGAGGGGGAGGACGATGAGGGAGGAAAGGTCAGATGCCATCACTGCGCTCCCTTCCACGTCCCAGCTCCTGCCTGGGTGAGCTTCCCAGCTCCTCTGGTTTGTTTTAGAGGCAGCACGGGGGCCCCAGAGCCCTGCGAACCCTCCACGCTCGGGGTTTTTATTGGCATGTGGAAGTAGTTTTGTCTGGTTTCAGATCTGGCTGATCACTGACTTTCCCGCTGCCCTCCCCCCTAAAAGGGCTGACAACCACGGGCGACCCAACCGCACTCATCTTCCTCCCTCTTTCTTCCTTCTCCCCACATTGTTCTGCGAAATCCCAGCTGCTGCTTTTCCCTCCTCCCTTTCCTATCCTCTCACATCAGCTGGGATGGATCTATCTGTGTTTTGTGTGAAAGCTCTTTTTTGTTGTCTGTACTTCTCTCCCCCATCATGGGGGTGTTGGGGCACTTCGCTGTGCCTCATCCTTTCCTTGGGGCCCTGCAGGGACAGGAGCTCTGGGCACCCTCGTGCAGTGGCACAGGGCGAAGCCTTGGCAGGGGTGAGGGCACCAGAATCTCCAGAGTCCTCATTTTACTTCTCTGATGGAAAAACCTGGCAGATCCTGGGGCCAGAGCCACCACATTCCTCCCTTATTTATCACTGGTGAAGAACTGACGTGGGGGATTCCTGGTGAGCCAGCTCCTGTAGGGCGGGACGGGATGGGATGGGATGGGGCAGGGCAGGGCAGGGCAGGGCAGGGCAGGTCTTCTCGTGTCTGTGGGCTGCTCCCTGACCCACCACAGCCTCAAGATGGTGCATTTATGTGCCAGTCCCTGGCTGCAGCTCCCACCAGCCCAGCCCAGCTGCATTCAGGCAGCCAAGCGATCCCAGGGGACCCTCTGGCATCAGCAGGACTCTCCACCCCAGAGAGGTCTTCCTGGGGACCCCAGCCCTGGCGAGGGGCTGAGCTGGGCTGCCCCTGGCTCAGTGATGGGGTGCATGCTGAGGTTCCTCCTGTGGTTCCTTTGGGTCTTGTCCCCTGGGACAGGGGATACAGCCAAGGCAGGGGACAGAGACCAAGCAAGGACTGGAGAGCCATTGGTACCTGAGGAGAGGCTTGGTGTGAGCTGCTCAGGGAGTCCCCAGTGTCCCCATCACCATTCCTGGCCACTGGCTCCCCTTCCCAGTGCTCAATGGCTTTTTCCACCTCCAGTCTTCCAACCCAGCATGATGAAGGCACCTGGGCAGCCTTAGAAGGGAGCAGGACTTCTGAGCCCTGGGGTTGTTCCCTGTTCCCAAACCTCTGCCATGTCGTCCCTCCTGCCAGGCTTTTCCCCCTGCCAGTCTGCAGCTTGTAATAAATCACTCCCTCGTCAAATTTGGGTGAAATGTCGTGGATTAACTCACCAAGACTGTCCAGGCTGTCCCAGCTGAGATGGAAATGGCTGCATGCTGAGGATCACTCGAACATCCTGGGAGCCGACGAGGGACCAGGTGAGGGTGAGGAGCATCTGGAGGAAGGCAGCGGGTGACACCCACGAGCGAGTCCCTTCAGGGCAGTGGGGAAAATCTGTGGCTTCATCCTCCTTTGGGTGGGCTCTGGCAGCCTGGAAAGCAGCCGGTGTGGGTCTGGAACCTCCTCCTTCCCCATGGGACTGTGCCTCCGAGTCAGCATCTCCCGAGGTGATCACTTTTCTCCTTTCTCTTTTTGAAAATAATTTTAGATGCGTGACTGGCAATTCAAGAGAAAACAGAAGCACAGCTGTTATTGCTGAGGATCTCAGCCCAGCCAGAGGAGACGTGTTCCTTTTGTGGAATCAAACATCCGTCAGGGAACAGTCATGCAAATTTATTTCGCTTTTCTTCTTTTTTTACCTGTTCCATTGATCCGGAGCCTGTAGCAGTTGGCTCATGGAGAGACAGGTTTGTTAATTCAGGAGCCTTGCAAAGCCTCAGTCGGTGAGGAGGGGAGTTTGCCAAAGCTCCTGGCTCGGGGGGAGGCTTTGTGCCGTGTGTGGGGACCGTGGCACCGGGACACATCCCTCCAAAGGAGGGGGGAGAGGGGTTTGCTGTGTCCCTGGGCACTGTGCAGACCTGCAGTGGCCCTGCAAAGGCAGGAGAGTGGCTGCCAGCTCTGCCAAAGCTGCTTCCCACCACGGGAAGGGACAAGGACACTTTGTCACGCTGCTGGGACGGTCGCCACCAGCCCTGAGGAGTAAATGTGAGTTAAACCCTTAAAATCACATGGTGGGCTTAAAAATATCCAACTGTGCGATTGTATTTGATTTTATCACTATTATTAGACTATTAGTGGTGTCTTCATGCTGAAGAGAGGTGACTCCAGTCTGCTGCTGGAATCCACGACTGTGCCTTTGGGAAGGTGTCAGGCTGCCCTGCGTGGTCTGAGTCTTCAGAGGATCCCAGATGGTTCGGGTTGGAAGGGACCTTAAAGATCATCTCTTTCAAACCCCCAGGTTGCTCCAAGCCCTGTCCGACCCAGCCTTGAGTCTTCTCCTTCAGCAGTCTCATCTCCTGGGATGATGGGGCACACACCTCTGGGCAAAGGCCAGCAGCTGGTGCTCTCGCTGCTGTAGGGGATCTTCTGCTCCAGGCAAGGGAAGAGCCAAACCTCCCTCGGAGCACGTCCAGTGTCTGGAGCCTGAGAAGCCTCTCTGTGACATTCCTCGTGTCCCTGCAACGCTGCTGCTCTTATTTCCTGCTGGAAGCGTTGCTTCGTCCTTCAAGAAAATGTCTTTTTTGCTTGAATTGAGTATTTGGGTATTTTTTTCCCCCCAAAGCCCATCTCTGTGTGTCTTCACTGCAGGTAGTGGGGGCCAAGCCCTTGGCTGATGATTCCGGATGAGTTAAGACACGTGTGGGTGTCCCCACCGCTGTCCCCACCACGTGGGCTTGCGTGGCTGTGGAGGAGCCACCGAGCATCCCTGCAGCTGGGAGAACCAGGGAGTCGCCTCATTAACACAATTTGGGAGATGCTCATCCGCACAGAAATCTGAATTTATTCTCGCGCTCCCTCCTTCGTCTCCTCTTCCTCCAGCAGAGGAATTCGCTGGTAGGGAACGGAAAGCACAGGGATGTCCAGGGGCTCTTGGCTGGGAAGGGAGCGGGTGGAAACCCAACGATCCGGTGCCTCCTCCGCATCCATCCGCCCGCTCCTGCGGCGCCCCCGGCCGCGGGGCTGCGGCGCTGGGTGTTCCCGGCCCCGCCGATGCTAAATAATCACAGCACCGCCGCGCCTGCCGCGGCCACCGACTCCTCCTGACGGTGATCTTTCCCGTCGTTTCAGGTATCGCCTCCTTTCCCCGGGCTTTTCCTCAGCCCAGCGACGGCTTGTCTGAATAATTCACCTAAAAACTCGGGATGGCAAATAAACACGGGATAATTGCTAACAGCTCGCAGGCAATCCGCTGCCAGAGCACGGCTAAACTCCCGGTGAATTATTTATCCGCTATGAATTATTTGCCCGGCCCTGCTACGGAAGCAAAGCTCCTTCCCAACCTTTGCCTGACGAATGGCCTGGCTGGGGGCGACTCTCCGACTGACTCAGCCCTTTCCCAGCTCCCTGCCTGCTCCTGCTGCCTGCAGCTCCTGCTGGATGCCTGGGTAATTCCTGCAGCTTTAGGTGTCCTTCAGGGTGGCTATGAGGGTCTTACTCCCAAACCGTCCTGTGGCTGCAGAATTCCATCTCCCCGTGGCAATCGCACTGTGCCTCCCTCTGTGAGATGGAGTGCCTTTGGTTTGGGGAGATGGAAAGAGCTCCCTGCTGTTCTTCCAACCTAGGAGCCCTGGAAGGAGCTGCTGATGCACGGATGGAGTCAGAGCAGGGATGCAGGCTGGACACTTCCTGTAGGATGCTTGTTGGGTTTGATGTCGTATCACTGTGAAATGATCCATGATGATGTCCTTCATCCCGCTCCATCCGTGAGGATGCTCCTCATCCCACATTGCAGCAAGTGCCTCCGGGCTGAGCTGGGAGCTAGGAGCTCTCTCCTGCCCATGGATGAGGGGGTGATGGCCTCTGTGGGCTTGTGGGATCCCACTGCCCACTCCTCCCCCCGGGAGCACAGAGGAATGACCCTCAGAGGTGAGGAGCTGCTGGCCTGGCCTCATCAATCTCCATTTGCATCCAAAGAAGAAGAGGGGGAAAAAAAAGAGATTTAGGAGCGAGATCAATATTGAAAGAGCCCGTCTTTTTTCTTTCCCTCGTGCTCCTCTTGGGGTGGGAAACTCAAGGCAGGTACTGGGAATAAATCCTCCTGGCTACCTGGATGTAAATCAGGAGGGAGATGACGGATTTATGGGAGTCCAGCCTGATTTACACTCCCGTGTCTGGTCCCTGCAGGTCGGCGCGTGGCCCTGGGGAGGTGAAGTGCTGGCAGGGGATGGAGCCGCCACCACCTCCTGCTGCGGCCGAGGTGGGACTGGGGCTGGTGTGGGGGCGACTTTTCTGTGCCTTTTAAACCCAGTGCAGGGGATTTAGGACGTTTTGCTTTGCCTCTTTCTTTGGAGTTCAGCAAAACGCATCCGCTCGGACCCGAGTGCCAAAGCGAAGCGATGCCCCGCTGGGGGCTGACTTTGGGGCTTGGTGGGGAAAAAGGCTTTGGAGCTGCTCCCAGTGATGCTCTTCCCCTCCATCCCTCCTCCTCTCACACCCCAAGAGCCAGCGAGACTTGCTGGTGGCAAGGTCGGTGTATCCCTAGAAGAGGAGGAGACTCTTCCTTTGGAAAATCCTCCTCTGAGAACTTTGGGAGGCCTCGGGGTGGTGATGGGGGAGTTGTCCCAGCTCTGGGGCTCCCCTCTCCAACCCTCCCATGTCCCTGCCCGTGGCAGGGCTGGAGCAGGCACGGGGAGCTGTTGTTATTCCTCTCATGCAGCAGGAAGGATTTCTGCGAGTGCCATAAACCATCACGTGGGCAGAGCCTGGGTGAGCTCTAATTGCTTCTATTTGCATAACGAGGCGAGGCTCAGCATCCTGCTGATATTTGAAAGAGGAAAATCAAAATCAGCTCTAGATAAACAACTCCCCCCTCCCTCCCCAATCCCTGCCCCCCACTCCTAATTTGTGCATTTTCTCCCTTAATGCGGGTTTTTCACATCTTGGGTCTCCTCAGGAGCAGCGAGACCACCCCCTGGGACCCCTCCCACGGGTGCTGGGTGCTGAGGGTGCTGCCCGTCTGCCCCGGCCGAGGCAAAGGAGGCTTTCCCTGGAGCTGGCAGTGAGGGACGTGGTGTGGAGGTGTCCGAATGGGAGCTGGAGACGGGATCAGGGTGGGATTGGGGCTGGAAAAGCGGAGCCCCGGCTGGAGCCTCCGGGCTCAGCGTGGGAGCGGGTCCTGCTCGGGACCGGAGGGGCTGCAGCCACCCCGGGCTGGGGGGGCCCCGAGTGGGAGCCCAGCAGATGTCACTGCAGCCCGGTGTCACCGCAGCCTGGCCCTGCCAGCTCCTGGGGACCTGCCCGGGCCGGGATGGCACGGAATGGCACGGGACAGGACCTTTCCTCACCTGCGAACCCCCAGGGTGGCAGGAAGGGCTTTGTTCGCACCCCAGGTGTTGCCGGCTGGGGGGATGCTCCTGCCCTGGGGCCACGGACAATCGGGGAACAGGCCCAGGAGGACCTGGAAAAGGGGGTGACATCCCCTGGCTGTGCTGTGACACCAGCCTTGTCCCCAGGTGTGCTGTCCCTCTGTAAGACATTTCCCCTACTCAGCCATAGCCCAGGGGACCAGAAGCATCCCTGCTCCTCCTGTCCCCTCGGGTCCCCAGGGTCCTTCAGCCAAACCTGGGTGTCCCCTTGGCCCTGGGAGGACCTCGGGCATTGCCAGCATTTGCTTGGCACCCACAGCTTTGGGACCTGGAGGGGCTGTTCTCCTGCCTGGGGTTCCAGGGGGTTTTCATGCTTCTCCCTGGCAGGGGGATGCTGCCTTGCTCACTCGAGGCCAGGTGACAGACACCAAGCACAAATACGTTGTGTCCCTTCCTTGGGGGATGAGGAAAATGGGCTCCTTCCTCCTCCTCTTCCTCCCCAGCACGAGGGCTGGCGTCCTCTGAACCCTTCGCTGCCCTTTGGGGGAGAAGTGCTGTCTCCAGATGTTTCCCTAAATGAAAACCTTCTGCAAACAGTGCTGGTTTAGATTAGATTTTAGGAAGAAATTCTTCCCTGTGAGGGTGGTGAGGCCCTGGCACAGGGTGTCCAGAGAAGCTGTGGATCCCATCCCTGGAAGTGTCCAAGACTGGACGGGGCTTGGAGCACCCTGGGCTAGTGGAAGGTGTCCCCCTGCCCAGGGCAGGGGTGGAATGAGACGGTCTTTGGGGTCCCTTCCAGCACAAACCAGTCTGGGATTCTAAGATTTTTGCTTTTTTGGCCCATCCACATTCAGGGACCTTCAGCCTGCAGTGGGGCTGGAAGGCTGGGGCAGACCTGGCTGCCAGCACTCGCTGCTCCCTCTGCTCTCCTGCCCGTGCCAAAAGTGTGGCTGGGGCTGCTGCCTGCATCCCTGTCCTGGACCATGAACGTTCCCCCTTCCCTTGGCCCTCGTGCTGTGTGAAAACCCTTGGTCATGCCAGTGTGCCAAACAGGAGTGGGGCAGCAATATTTATTTCCCCCAGCCCCTCCTCATCCTCCAGATCCCACAGAAGCTGCCTGGGGCAGGATGGAGAAAAGGAGAAGGACCCTCAAAGGTGGAAAGGAATCCCTGCTGCAGCTCTTCAAGGTGGGGGCAGAGAAGGAACCGGATGAGCAGGGGATATCTGGTGCTTGCAGCACGCGGGGACCGTGTGTGCACACACCGATTCTCCATCAGGCTGATGAAAGGACCAGGAGCTCTTGAAGCTGAAGCCAAGGTGAGTAACCTGTGGCTGTCCCAGGGGTGCGAGGGGGAAGAGCTGTTTACTCAGGAGCAGCAGGGATGCTCTGCCAGGAGCTGGGACGTTCGGCTCTGCGGTCGCAGCTTGCCAGGAGGGGTTGGGTTTCAGCATCCCAGCCCGTGCTGTGAGGAGGGATGCTGGCCAGGCAACTCCACCCTCATCCCCACATTGGTGGTCCAGGAGGATGCAGGATGGAGAGGGTTTCCCTCCTTGCTGGGTCCCCGTGGCTGAGCTGGGGGTGCTGGAGCTGGTCCTGGCCGTGATGGGGCTCCCCAGGGCTTCAGTGGAGCAAACACAGCCCAGACTCCAGCTGGGAACAGTGGCTTTGTGCTGGCCTGGGCAAGGGTTCCCTATCCCAGCCAAAGGTTCTCTGGTGCCTTCTGCCCCAGCAGCGAGAGGATTTTTCCTCCTCCCGTGTGGAAAAGCATCTCCCACTGCTGCCACACAGCTCTTTCTGCCCTGCCTAGGCTCTCGCTCNCGCACCTCCAAATTTCCAAGGGCTTCCTGGGCTCTCTTTTCCCCCCTCCATGTCGCGTTTGGGATTTGTATTTCATTCTTATTTATCTCTCCGTAGGTTTGTCCCTGTCATTGCTGCTGTTCCCGGCTTTCCAGCAGGTTTGCTCTGCAGAGAGCTGCAGGTTGGCTATGAAATATGACAAAGCGTTCATTTAAATGCACACCATGATGTCGGCGAGTCCATTAGGGGAATTAATTTGAATGGTTGGCGTTTAATAAACAGCCTCGTCCCTCCTCTCCACACACA
>VZTA01029306.1:166605-179430 GCA_013398855.1 Mohoua ochrocephala
CCCCCACATGTGGATATGGGAGGCAGAGGGGAGCAGGTATCGGGGTCTGGAGTGGGGGGGAGGCGGGGGGGGGAATAATAAAAGAGATCTGGTGTTATAAGAGGAATTGCAGTTTGTTTTGTTCACGGTAAAAAAAAGCACATGTGGAAGGGGTTTGGGCTCAGAGGGTGTTTGGTGCATGGAGAAAACGGGGAGGGGGGGGAAGAGGGAGGACACGCTCCGGCCGGAGGGTCCCAGCCTGGCTCCGAGCACACGGGGCTGGGGGGAGGAGAGGGGGCTCGAAGGACGTTGCTCCCCATATGGTGTGTATTACAAGCTCCTTTCTAGTTGTAAAGATTAATTTAAAGCCTTTCTCACCTCCCCCCCATCCCTCTTCCATTGACAAATGAACATCTGGGCTGAATGCTGCCCAGATCCTAATCAAAGCATTTTTCCAGGGCCGTTGTCTGCCTTTATGGCTATCTGCTCTTCGGATGCTCTGCAGTTCCAATGCACTTGGCAATTCAGCCTGTAAATACCCCTCTCCAGGATTTATGATTCGGGATAATGTGATTTTTCTCTTTGCCTCTGGATTCGTTTGTTTGGTTTAGTTTAACGACATTTCCTTGTCTCTGCATAAGTGAGGGCACGAAAGGAATTTTCTTCCCTCCCCTCTTTGCAGGGAGTTATTAGCAATGAGAAAAAAAATGGCTTTTTTGGGGGGCTGATGGGCACACTGGTGGGGGGGTGGTGCAAATCCAGCCCTGAATCCCTGAGGAGTACCCCTGGTCATCACAAGTCATCTATTTTTTCCTACAGAAAGCTTGTTTTTGAGGTTTTTGAGAAAGCAGCTTTTCACCAAAGCAAAGCCGAGCCCTTTCCACGATATTCAAGGGCTTCTTCATCAGGGAGAGGCAGCATAAGACACAGCCCAGTATGGAAAAGCTGTTTGCTCCCCAAGATGAGGCTCGAGAAGCCAAATGAGATGCTTGAAAACCTGGGAGTGCTGTGGCTGGGATCCCATTCCCACCAGGCTTGATTTTTCCCCTGAAAGCAGCTCCAGTTGGGGAGTTAAAGGATTAAATATATAAAACCTAGCTGGGATGTTGAATAATGTTTGTCGTGTCCCAGGTGCTGTAGGAAAGGATGGTGTTTGAGCCAGGGGAAAAAAAAGGCAGGAAAATCCCTTTAGGGTAAATCTAGGGACTTGCAGGGGATGTGGCATGGGGTCCCTGTCCCTGAATGAGGAGAGAGCTGGGAAACACAGAGCTGATGGGTTTGGGGTATTTATTCCTGCAGAAATTCTGCCTCCCGGACCTGGGCTTCCCCTTCCCTCTGCCTGGGCAGCGAGGCCGGTTGCTTCTCCCGCTGGATGCCTTAAGGAAGGTGAGTGCAGCCCATTTAAACCACTGTGGAGAGGCTGTGTTTACACAGAAAGTGCACGGGGTAATGGCACCAGTAATTAAAAACATTCTCCTAAATGAGATAAAAAAATCACTGGGGTGGAAAGTGCTTGGCTGCTCCTCCTTGGCTCCCCAGGACAAGGTGCAACCTGGATTTCAGCGGTGCAGGGTTGGGTACCATCCATCACCAGGACCCTCCCCACCCCAGGATGTCACTGGGGTACAAGTAATCCCCCATCACAGGCACTGGGCTTGTTTTTCCTAAGAAACTCTGACTTTCCCACAAATACAATGAGCCGGGATGCTGCAGGCAAATCCCTGAAAATGGATCTGGGAATGTGAAGAGCTAGAGCTGGACTCCTGATGGATGTGGGGCTGAAGTGACCCCAGCACCGACGCTGGATGAGGACAGCCACCCACGCAGAGCTCCAGAGGTAGGGAAGCACCTTCCTGAGCATCCAGAGGAGCCTCTGAGGTGAATTTTAATTTCTCTGCGTTTTTGCTGTTGGTTTTTAGAGCACTCAGCACCTCCTGCCTCTTTTTCACCCCTTTCCTCCTTGATTCCCCCCAAATGAGCAGTAAGAGAGTGAAGCCTGGTGTCAGTCCGTGGCTGAGCCAGCGCGTCCATGGGGAGGGAGCAGCCCCTGGCAGCCTCGGGGCGAAGGCGAGGGGGATTTATGGAATTTCAGAGCAGCACAATCCATCGCTGGGGTCATCTCAGCGGGGTGAGGTGGGACGGAGGGTTGGGTGCTGGGGGGCGTTGTGGCCAAGGAGGCTTTTTGGGAAGGGGGAAGGAGAAGGTGTGCTGAAGGTGCTGGGGAGCTGAAGGTGTGCTGAAGGTGCTGGGGAGCCTTCCTCGATGTCCCCACGGAGGAGGAGGCGATCCCCGGCAGGTCTCCGAGCTCACCCCCGGTGCCGCGGGTCGGGAGAGGGCGGCCGCGGCCGGGGCCCCGCGCGGAGCCGCTGCGAGCGGGGATTTGCAGCTGAACTCTGCTCAGAAAGTCGCTCCCAGCCTTTTCTCATTTCTTTCTGGATTTAAGGCAGCTTCCAAATTCCTGCGCAGCCAAATCCTGCCTGGGACTGCCAGGAAACCCGGCCAGCAACAAGTACGTGCCGTTTCTGTACCCACAACACAGCCAGGGCTGCTGCTATCCTGCGGGTGATGATGACGGGACGGAGCTCCAGCCCTCCCGAGGATGTGATCCCGTCCCTTCCCGGGCTGCCGCCGGCACCCTGCCCTGGGTGCTGCCCCGGGCGTCACCTTCCCTTCGTCGCCGCCTTTTTATACACCAAAACACCCCACCCCAGATCCCCTAAACTTCACCCGCCGCCCTCCCCGTAACCTCCCACCCAGCGCATGGAAACGCACTGGCTTCGTGCGCTCCCAATGGGATTTACGATCCCAGGGACTTCCTGCGCTGCCTGTCATCGCTCTCGCCCCTTCCCGCCACCGATAAAACAAACCCGTTCGTTTCGGGGCGCTCCTTCCACGTTTCTTTATTTATTTTTATTTCTGCCTCAGTCCCGGAGGGTTTGAGGGGACAGCGGCAGAGCAATGAAGCAGCCCCGAGGCCACGGGGAAGGGCGCACGTTTGGTCTCCGTGGGGGATGTCAGTGGTTGGGGAAAGGGGGGTCGGGAGAACCCTGCGCCGTGGTACAAACGTCTGAACACCATGGGATGCATCTCCGCATCCCTCGGCGCTTGGGGATTCCATGGGATCCACCCCAGCGTGACCCCAAAGCAGCCAGGGAAAGCTGGGAGCAGTGCGGGGAAGGGGCTGCGCTCGCAGCATCCTCCCGGCCGTGGCGGGGATGCGGAGCCGGCTCGGGCCAAGCCCACCCATGGGATGCCTGATCTGGTCTTTCCACTGGTGACTCATGGAAAAACGGCTTGTTTTGAGCGGCGCTCGGCATGTCGGGTGATGCTGCCTCCGTGCCTCGCTCGCCTGTCTTTTCCTAAAGGATCATCGGTATGAAAACATCTGGGACCCCGACCTTCCCGCGGAGCTCGCTCACCTGAAGGCATTTTCGCCCTTGGATGTGCGCAGGGCTGGCTGTGCAAGCCACGCTCCGTCGGCTGCCTGGGAGGCAGCCTGGTCACGCTCCCAGGGTTGAATTTTTTGGGGATTAGTATTTTTGAGCGGCTCTTATACAACGGCGTTGGAAGCTTGGAGGCTTTCCACCGGCTCCTCGCGTGTTGGTTTCCGCGCTCCTGCCAGCACCGCCGGCTGCACAGGGTCCCCCTGAGTCTCTCCCCAAGGTTTGTGGCACAACCTGGGGTGATGGGGCTGGGGATTCATCCAGGCTTGTCCTGGGTGTCCCCACTGTCCCCAAGGCCAGGCAGGACACGGAGAAGTGGGACCTCGCTGTGTGGCTTGGCTCCCTGATGCCTCGTAGGGAGCAAGCAAGTTCCATTGGTAGATTTGGGTTAAAACACTCAGAATGGGAATGATGCTGATTCCCATCGAGTTCCCGGCCCCACGCTGCTTCCCAAATACTCACCTTTCACCACTTTTTCTCCAAGCCCTTCAGAGGGCAGAGATGGAGCACGGCCCTTTCCCAGTGGGACCGGCCCATCCCAGACCCGGCTGCAGCAGGAGGCTGGGCCAGCTCTGTGTTTAACTGAATTGGCTCTTTTAAAAAGTTTTTTCTTAGAAATGGACATTTAGAGGGATGTTCTGTGGTGCTCAGTGCTGCTATCACACCTTCGCCCTTTCCTCGCAGAGCACTGACCGTGCCACTGCTCTCTGGAAAGCACATCAGCAATTTTTTTTTGGGGGGGGCGGGACGGTGATGGTTTAGTTTGGAATCTGGCATGGAAAATAATTTCCAACCCCCAAATTAGAAACAGAATAATAATACAGCGCCTTGTTTTGGAGGAGGTGGTGTGTGTCATCCCGCAGCAATGAGAAACTTGTGCTAGAGAGGAGTAAAGAGCTGTGATTTATTTTTCTAACGCTCCCCAAAGGACTGACGTGGCTCTGGGATGCTGCTCCCGCTCCCTTGTACCCATGGATGGGGATGGGACAGTTGCTGTGGGCAGGGGGGTGTCCTTACATCATGTGGGAGCCGTATCACCCGATTTCGCTGCTCTTACCCTTGGTTTTGTGGAGAAAAGGGGATTGTGCCGTGTGGTTTTCTGCCTCGCCCTTCCCTAAGGAGTTGGGATGGAGAGCTGATGTTCAGGGATGGGACAGGGGCCAGTATTTTGCCATGCTGGGCTGGAGGGAGGCATGAGCAGGCGATGCTTTCTCCTTGGGATTGTCTATTTTGAATGCTGTGGATTAGAGGGAATTCACTGCAAGTCGCTCTCTCTATGGTATCTCTCCTCCAGAAAACATCAGGTCCTATGAAAACTGAGTTGGACTCTTAGAAAAAGAAGTCATGCTGAGGCAGTAGCTGGTCCTGCCTCCGATGGGCTCACTGGCCACCACAGCATTGCCAGAAAACCCTTAAAAATAAGCTATTTTTTAAAATTGTGAGGGGTTTCCCCATGTGTGGGAGCGGTGGCTGCTCAGCCAGTTTAAAGGCTGAATTCCCGTGCAGAGGAGCCTTCACCCCACTCCATTTCTCTCCCTGTTGGTTACAACACGCTCTACACCCAAAATCTGTGCCCAAGCCGGGGTGCCCCATCTGCCTTTGGGATGTCCTCAGGACAGGTCCTGGGGGGAGAGGTCTGCATGGAGCCGGTCCCTGGGATTTAATAAGACACTTATTGTATGTTAAATATCAAGGGCTGATAGGAAACATGTGTCCTGAGGATTAACAGCCGTGTAAAAGATAAAGCCACGAGTTAAACCTCCAAACAGCGTGTTTCAAGTAACCCTTCACGGCTGCAATCTGCACGATTGGGGTAACCAGCAGTGGGATGGGGAAGGTAAATTGCAGCTCATGGTGCTCCAAAATCCCTGGGATGGGCTTGGGACTGGGTTTTCTCCCAGCAAGGTGATGCCCAGGGATGCCGGATCACACAGGGGTGACGTCAGCTCCTTCTTCCCCCATTTCTTCCTCCCTTTCCACCTCTCCCCCTTCTTCTAATGTTTTTTTTTTTTTTCATTTTTTTTTCCCAGGCCCCAATTTCTCCCCTGTCGAGGCAAACGCTTTGGCTAATTAGCAAAACGTGTCAAAGAAAATGATTAATGTCCCGGGAGGAGGCTGAGCTGCCTTTGTGCCGGCATTGCCTGACTTCTGCTCTTAAAGGTTTTATTAAAAGATAAGGGAGCTCGTGACGGGTGAGCAAAGCATGTGCTTCCCTGGGTGTTAAAGGGTCGGAGGAGGGGGGGACGTGGGGCAGATCGGGGTCACCCTCGCTGGGAGAGGCGAGGGCTCGTGTTTCCCTGCCTCTGTGCGCCACCGTCACCGCCGTGTCTGGCCTTGGCAGGGGAAAAGACTTTAAAAAAATGGCTGAATGCCTCCTTTATTCTTCCAGGGGCAGGTAACTCAATCTCCTCAGCCGGGCTATGAATGTTGCTGTGTTACGGGGCTCTGCCTGGCTGCGCGCTCCGGGAGCGATGCTTTAGGGGGTCTCGGGGAGGGGACGCTCAGGACGGGCATCCCAAGGTAGGGCTGGGGTGCTGGGGATTGGGCACGGCCAGGCTCCTGCCCAGGACAGCGGGGGCAGCAGGGACAGAGGTGCTTGGGCGTGGGTTTGATGGACCCTGTGGCCAGAGAGGTGCCCATGGTCGGGCTCAAGCCCAGTGGGACATCCCTGGTGCTGTTTGCTGCGGGCTGAAACCCCCATCCCAGCTCCCTTCTGGCGATCCCATGGCCAGGTGGGCAGCAGAGGCGCAGGAGGGAATCTGAGGCACGGTCCCACTGTGCTCCTGCCAGGACCACCTTATACAGCATCCAACTGTCCTCATCTCTCATGGCTTTGGACGTGTTTTCAGCAATCCCCAAAATATGCTCCTTGCAACCCAAATCCCTGCAACCCCCCAAAACCAGCAGCCCTTGCAGGGGGGTCTTGCAAAAAGCAGAAACTACCCAGCAACTCCACTGTGGGATCACACGAACCAGGGCTGGCAGTGTCACAGCACCCCTGTGCTGCGCCAAAATCCCAGCTGGGACACCAGCCCTGGGAACAGGGAGAGGGTGAGAGCGGTGGGAGATCCCTCAGCAGCACACTGGTTATTTTATCAAAGCAGGAGCGATTCCCAAACCCGGCACACACCGACGCCTGCAGCCACAGAGGCCTGAGCCCCTCGATGCACATCAGAGCGTTTTTGGGAGGGGGCACAGCTGGCAGGAGCCTCGCGGGGGCTGCAGGAGCTGCTCCGTGAGGTTTTCCTCCAGCAAACAGACCTCTGGGCTTAATAAGCTATTTGTAAAACTCGCCGCGGATAAACAAGAGGCCGTGTGTCAGGCTGAAGGCGGCCTCGCAGGGCTCCGCCGCGCGGGGTGGGACCTCAGCGCAGAAATATTTTCAAGATAAACAGAGGAAAATGAGTCCTGGAGGAGGCCGGAGCCGCTGGCAGCAGCACGCCGCTCCTCTCCAAGATTATTTCGGGGCAGGAACTTGGCTTTCTGCACACTGCAGCTTTTTTTTTTGTCTGCCTCTGAAGGGAACCTCGCGTGCTGCTGATTCAGAAATAAACCTGAGGAGCGGTTGGCACTGAAGGCAGCGGCGAGGAGAGCAGAGCCCGGGGCTTGCAGGGGAGTTTTGGGGTGAGGGCGAGGAGCTGGGATGCAGAGCTGCTGCTGCAGATCCCCCTCGTCAGAGCTGCCTTCCCTGAAGAGCCCTTGGGCTGAGGTAACAATATTGGGTTGGGGGTGTTCAGCTTGGAGAGGAGAAGGCTCCAGGGAGATTTTAGAGCCCCTTCCAGGGCCTAAAGGGGCTCCAAGAGAGCTGCAGAGGGACTTTGGGTAAAGGGCATGGAGTCACAGGGCAAAGGGGAATGACTTTGAACTGACAGAGAGCAGAGTTAGATTGAATAGAAGGAGGAAATTCTTCCCTGTGAGGGTGGGCAGGCCCTGGCACAGGTTGCCCAGAGAAGCTGTGGCTGCCCCATCCCTGGAAGTGTCCAAGGCCAGGTTGGACAGGACTTGGAGCAACCTGGGCTAGCGGAAGGTGTCCCTGCCCATGGCAGGGGGTGGAACAAGATGAGCTCTAAGACTCCCTTCAAGCTAAACCATTCTAGGGTTCTGTGACTCCAGAGCTGCCCTGCCTGGCTGCTGGTGCCTCCTGCCCTCCATCGGCTCCTCCATTTCCCAGCGCAGGTAGAGGCCATTCCGCGGTGCCCCAGGGCAGGATACGGGCACTGCCCTGCCCTCTGCCAGGCTGGAGCTTGGGAAACGGGCTGGGCTCCCTCCTTCCATCCCCTCTATCCCTCCAGCCTCACCGTCCTCTTCATCCTCCCCACCCCCTCCATCCCACCATCCCTGGGCTGTGGGGGTTTGGTGCTGGTTTCCTTCTCCTCTGTTCTGTGCCTGGTCTTTAAACTCCACAACCGAGGATTGACACCCAGCTTGGGGCAAAGCTGGACTTGGGGCACCAAGGCTGGGACCAGCCGCAGCCTCAGCAGCCGAGATCTCCCAGTGTATCTCTCCCTCTCCTCCCCACCCCCAGCAAATTTAATTAAAAGTCATTCAGATTCCTTTGAAAGAAAATGTCATCCGTCGACACAATTACACTTTAACTAACCAAAGCTGTTACAGTTCCTATATATATTGGAATCAGGCTGTCGTTATTAGTTCTAAGTAAGTAATTTATTCCCATTATTGTGTTCAAATTACAGGATATTACCCCCTGGGGAAATAATCCTGTTATTTGAAATGTAAAAAAGAATTCACATGGACAACAATGGATTCCTAAATGAACCCAACAACAGCCCCCAATCCCAGTGCGGCATCACTTGCCTCAGATAGGGAAAACATTAAGTTTCTTTTAAAAAGGTTCTTGTCTCCTCTCTTTCCCTTCTCCCGCCCCAGGTAAATCGGGGTAAATCGAGCTCCTCCTCTTCTTCAAGTGCATCAATTTATCGAGGGAATCCTGGATGTGAAGGAATTTGGTGGGGAGCATGGGGGAGGCAGATATATGTGCATATACATATATATTTATATATATATACTTCTATATATATATGGGTGTCTCCCCTTATTTTGGTGGGATGTGAGTGCCACCAGTGTTTCTGCTGGAGCTGGGAACCTTTGCCTTCCTTCGGCAAAGAGCTGCCGAGGTTCTGTGGAAACGTTGTTCCCTTGATCAAGATCTTCAGTGCAGGCAAATAACAGCTCGTCTCTGCAACACCCAAACATAAGCAACTCATTTGGACCACCGAAAGGAAAAAGGGGGAGGGAAAGGGAAAAAAAAAAAAAAGAAAGAGAAAGAGGAGGAAGAGGGAGGGGAGGGAAGAAAATCAGATACACTTGTAACCTGATTACAACAGCCAGCTATGTGTGCAAAATCACAATGCAGCTCTATAATTAAATCTCTCTTTCCCCCTCCTGCCGAGCTCTTTCCTCTAACAGGCACGGTACAAAAACAGTCGTTAGGACATCAAATTCCAGCTCCGACAAGAGGGGACTTTTTTGTCTATGGCTGCTCGGCTCGTCTTTAAGGAAATAATAATTATAAGCCCGGTGCCGCTGGCTGACGAGCTTTGTGGAGCAGAAAGGGCTCGCCTTGTCCAACCGCCCCTCCCCCTATGCAGAGGGCTGGGGCGATGGGAAAAGAGAGGGGATAGCCCTGGGAGCCAGCCCTGGACACCCCCTCCTTGTGCTGGGTTCCAGGGGGAGACGAAACCCCGGGGTCTAACGAGATGCTCGGAGTCACAGAGACTTCTTCCCCTCTTGCCCTGCTGAATCCACCTCGTGTGTTTCAGCACCAGCAGTTTGGTGGCACAGGGCGCTCCTGGGCGGGTCTGGGGGTGTTTGGGAGCGCATAAAGCACCTGAGAGGGATGTGAGGAGCCAACGGCTTCACGGGCACCGGGACACCTCCTGCCACAGCATTTTATCAAGGGTTTCTCCCCTACCTGGCACTTGGCTTCTCCAGCCGGATCTGGGCCACCCGGTGATGGGGGGATGCCATGGAAGGGATCAGGTCAATGAACCCCAAAGGCAGCAGGGAAGGGACCCCAAGCACGGTGGATGGTGGGGGGGGCAGTGCTGGCAGCCTTTCCCCAGCCCTGCCTGTTGATGGCTTGGATTTACTCCACGTTGGTCACAGAGGGCTATTCCCATCCCTGTGACACCCAGCACGTGCTTTTGCTGGCAGCTGCGGGCTGGATTCAGCCTCGGGGACCCAGTTCCTCGAGGGCAGGCTCCTGCTTGCTTCCTCGGGGGTATTTTTGGGAACGAGTCTTGCATCCCATCTTCTTTCCTGCTGCAAGTCAAGGGAAAGTGTGCTGAGCTTCTTGCAACTGGTGCAACGACTCACGGGACGGCGAAGGGGAAAAACCTGGCACTAGGAAACCCTACAATGGGACCCAAAGTGCAAGACAACCACCAGTGAGACAGGGTTTATCCACCACACCTCGTCGTGGCAGCCGGCACGTGCAGGAGAGCACGACCCAGGGCGACGCGGAAACTCGGATGCTGCTCCAATAAAGCCGTGCAGGTTTGGTTTTAATGGCAATTAACAGCTGTTAAAAGGTGAAGGATCTATTCTGCTAACACCCAGCGCTTCTGATGCCTTTCATGAAGGGATTTGAAAATACATTTTTGAGCGTTAATTTTAAGCCACCCTAATGTGCCCTGGGGAGGTGGATGGGTTTACCCCGTTTTCAGGCGGGGAAGCTGAAGCAGGCCAGGGCACGGTGTGGGGATGAGCATTCAGTGCCGGCGGTGGTGGTGAAATCCACGTCTGGCTCTGGAAGAGGGATGGGACCAAGCCGGGGACCAGCCGGCAACATCAGGGCCGTTTTCACCAGCGTTTTCCCCAGTCTTTCATTTTGTGGGGAAGATTAACTTGGTGCAAAACCAAAGGCACTCGCGAGTTTAACCTTCAGCAGGACCCTCGCGCTGGGGGGGCACGTAGGAAATCGTCTTTCCCTGGGAGATGCTGCAAATCTGGATTTTCCAGTTCCTGGAGGGCTCTGCTTGTTTAAATTAGAAGCAGATAGGAGAGGTGAATTTTAAGAAGGACAGAGCAAAGGCACACAAGTATGCAGTTAACTTCTAAACTTCTTTCTCTGGCTCTCCCGCTGAGTAAATGCTTTAGGAGCTTCAAACCACAGCTTTTAATATCTCCTTAACATGCCCCGCGATTCCTTCCCCCCTGTCAAAACAGCGAGAGCAGCTGTGAATATTTTCCATTTTAAAATGTTTTGTATGCATACGAAAGTACCTGCAGCTCCTGTGGGCCGGGCTACGGAGAGCTGCCGAAGCCAAGGGTATCTATTTTATATCGAACCTCAGAATAGCACACGCTCCTGCCTCTCTCTTGCTCGTGTCCTGCATCCAGGAGGGTATTTTTTGATTTAACTGACAGATCAAGGAAAAAAATCCCCAATTTACTCTGTTGATGTAGAAGGTCTTGTCATCCCGAGCTCAGCTCACCTGGATGGAGGATTGTTTCAAACTCCCAAATGCAGAACCCGTAATTGCGGGGTGTTGGACGGGGACTGCAGTTTTGGGGAGGTTTCCCATGCACGTTTCTCCACTAAACCACATTTTTTCCGCCGAAAGGTGTAACTGCTGTTTCCGTGCCTTACGACCAATTTAGCAGCTGATCCGTAGCCAAAAAACGCAGGCAGTAATTACAGCTTTGGGGTTGGTGCTCCTCTCAAAGCGCTCCATGGGTTGTGCGTGTCCGCCCTCCTCCCTGCCCGTTTTTCCCCCCTGATCTTGGATGAAAAAAGCTTATTATTGGGTAAAAGGGGAAAAAAAAAATAAATCCAGCCTGATTAATCTAAGAGCCAGTCTAGCTGTGAAAAAAGCCTGGTACCGGGGGCTCGTGGAGGTTGTGGAAAGCAAAGGGCACCCGGCATGGGGCAGCTCCTGGCACTGGGGGTCCCAGCTCGGGATTTGGGGGGGGAAGTGAGTGCACAGGTGGCAGAGCAGGAAAACAGGGTGAGATCGTGCATGCACCCCCACCCTCCTGTGCCAGGCAAGGAAAAAACACCATCGGTCTTTATTTAGACTCCAATCCAGACCGGTTTGGCACACGTTTGGCTTTACAAACCCCAGAGCTGTGGGATCGGAACTGCTGTGAACTGGGGGGAGGGCACCGACCACATCCCTGTGCACCCCCTGGCCCCTCTCCCTTCTTCCCTGCTGAGGGTGGGATGGTGAGGACGCTGCAGCCTCCAGCTGCTGCCAGGCATTGGGTACAGCCCCTGGGGGGGGTTATTTCTTGGGCTCCCCCCCTGCATGCAAAGCCCGCTGCCAGGCTGAGCACAAGGGTTATAATCAGCCAGGATTTATGGAGAAAACCGAAATCCCGAGCTGTTCTGGTCATTAATCAGAAATTCTTCGCTCAGTTCCCAAACCGTTTCCCTGGGGATCTCCTCCTTGGGACCCCCCACTCCACAGCCCCCTCCCCACGGATGGCAGCTCCTTCATGGCGGGCACAGGGGCTGGGGTGGGGAGGGACCCCAGGCTTTGGAATTATCCAACCCCCCCCATCGATAAATAAATCGCCATGGATGCATCGGAATAAACCCCAGCAGGGCCCCCCTCGCCTTCAAATCCCACCTCTGTCCCCACAGGGTTTTATTTGGGGGTGGGGGGATGGGACCCTGCTGTCAGACTCTGTTCTGCTTTTAAGATGGGGGGGAAGGAATGAAATCAGGGCAAAGCTTTGCCGACGCGTTGGGAGCGTCGCCGTCCGGGTTTTAATGTGATTTATGCCTGGATTTCTAAATCCAGCCACTGACTGCACACTTTAAATATAGCTCCAAAAACACCCTGAAAACGTGTAGTAAGCACGTTAAAAACAGCGGGCGGAAGGGATGCACAGCAACCCCCCCCCGGCTGGGGATGGGGAGCATGGGGGATTGATTTGGGGGAAAAAAAGGGTATTTGGGGGGTCCCAGCAGATGGGGATGGGGGTCCAGCAGGGCCTGTGCCCAGTCTGTGGGTACAAAGTCGAGCGCTGAGTTGGCAACGAAAGGGTGAGTGAGTATCCCCCACCCCCCACACCTTGGCAGCCCCCCAAGACGGGGGACATGCACTGGGGGTGGGGGGCATCGGTTTGCTTTGCCTCCCACGTCTCCAGGGAGCCTCCCCCAACTCCCCCCACTGCCAGATTCCGCCCTCCCCGTCCTACCTGCATCCCGGGAGGGGGGGACAGTGCCCGCTGTGGGGCTGGGGGCTGCGAGCTCCGCACCGCTCCGCTGCCTCCTGCCCGCTCCCCTCCGCCTCCGCGGGGACCGGGACGGGGGCGGCCACTGGGAATTTCGTGTTCGTCCGGGGAGGGGAGAGAAGGGAAGAATGGGAAAAAGAGGAAAAACAAACAAATAATAATAAAAAAAAAAAAACCAGGAAGAAACGCCAAAACAAAA
>VZTA01029307.1:14756-44790 GCA_013398855.1 Mohoua ochrocephala
AATAGAGGGAAAGAAAACCATTATTGAAATGAAACTTAATGTTGTAGAAAATCAAATGTTTAAAAATTAGTTGAGAATTAACTTTGATTGAAAGGTTGACTACGACTCCTAAATTTCCAAAGAGCTTTCCCACATTTCGAAAAGCTAGTAATGGCAAGGAGCAATTTCTGATTTTCCTCTTACTTTTTGCTTAGTACATAAACTCTTGGAAAAGAGTATGTAATTAAAGATATAGCTAAATATACAAATTTGGTTTGGTAAATCGAATTTCTGACGTGAAACTACAGGCATTTAATATGTTGATATCTCCAAGGACATCTGAAAGAAGATTAATTCATTGTCTTTTCGTGATTGTAAGAGTTTCGTGTTTCAGAACTTCTGAATCTCTGTGAACCAGCAAGATCCTTCTGACCCTGGAAATCACTCTGCCCTTCAGCTTTGTTGGTTGTGCGTTTTGGAAATACAGGAGACTACAGCTGAGGGTAGGAAATAGATAGAGGAAGCTTATTGTCCTATGCACACCATATTTTCTCAGCTTTCTGATGTTTACATGTCCTGTTCATATGGTCATGACTACACCAAACATTAATAAAAGGTGTTAAAATGGAAGTGAAAAGAGAAGAACTGGGATTATTCTTCATCTTTAGTGTAGAACATGCTTTATACTGGGAATCTTATTTAAAATATTTCTTGTTATTGCAGACACCCAGGGCATTGGATGGTGGTCGAATATGCCTTTGAATCCAAGTGATATTTTCCTATGGTACCCAATGGCTGCAGATTTTTGACCTTTTTACAGGAGCTTAAAGTTAGTGAACTTGTGTCTTGGAAAGCATTTTTATGGCCAGAGACTCCTATCACATTCTGTGGCCTTTCTGAGGTAGCCAGCATGACTACCTGCAGCGGTAGACATCTGGGGTTTAGAACTCTAGTCTCCCCTTTACCTTCTGTGACATTTTCAATTCTGTCTTAAAGACACCAACTTGCTTTTAAATAAGTGAAGTTTATGTTTAAAGAAGTGGAATCCAACTCTATTAGTGTCTTTTAACCTCTTACTTCTCTTTCAAAGAGCTTTCAAGAGTCTAGGGCAGGCCAGAACAAAATCTGGTGAAGATTTCTAAGCAAATTATACTTCATGTATTGATTGGGTATGGTGATGATGGTACCATCAGCTCAGTCAGATACGAAAAATACTAACAGATTTCTTTTTCTTCTGAGAAATTGCCTTTCTACAATAACTACGAGGTGGATTCAAGGCTAAGGTTAGATGACTTAAGACATTTTTGTCTCACCTTTAGTTGCAAAAACTCAAATCCTAAAGAAGTATCACTGTTCAAAGGTGATCTCAGTACAGAGGCCATCAAGTCCACTGTATCAAGTCAGTAACTATATTAAATCTACAAGTTAATAAATATTAAAAATTAAAATATATAAAAAAAGTTTTCCAAAATTTTAAAAGATTTGGCAGCAACTTATTTGTACCTGTTTTTATGGTTCCAGCCTCAGACTAAAAAGTATAAAAATATTTCTGTCTTGCATTGATTAGAAAGCCAGCAGGTGACTTGATTTGAATGAGACAACTTGAAATTCAACTTTCTCTTTCCATTCAGTGACAAAATATAGTTCTGGGTACAAAAATTAATTAGATTTTAGAAATTACTGTATAGCGCAATATCACTTCATCTTAGAGATAAGCTATTTCAAATGAATCACAGCCTTTCTCCTTAAAAGAGGAAAATCAAGGAGAAAAATGACAGTGCTACTGTGAAATCTTTTCTGATTTTGATGCTGAGTTTCAACACTCTCCTCTGCTACTTACTGTGGTATGGCAACATGGAGTTCAGAAGCAAAAAGGATTGAGTTGTTTCTCACCAAATCACATGTTATTTTGGGTGCCCAGAACAGTTTTCACAACAGAAAGAAGACTTCAAGTATAGTAAAACATTTCCTGCTGTTAGCATCCCCTTGGCATTCCCATTCTTTCAGGTCAAGCTCTCTGTTCAGTGCATTGGATTTCTGGGGCTATAACGAAGTCTGTTTTGTAAAGGGCTGAAGGATGTCCCATCTATCCAAGATGTCCATTCATTATGGTGAGGGAATACTGTGTATAGTCCCTTTCAAAGAAAAGTGGAGTTGTCTATGGCTGGAATTTGATGGATGTCTGCAACTCTAGTTGGAGGTATTTTAATTATATTCATAAAATTACCAAAAGGGGTGAATGAGAACATATAAATCTATGGGCCAGTAGTGCTTTCTTCTTGTTTTCTAGTAAATTGCCACATCTGGCTTCTTTCATTTTCACTTGAGATGAAATGATGAACATTTATTGGAAAGGAGGCTCTTGCTGCGAATATTATTAAAATTGAGCTACTCCTTGTCTTTTTGTTAAATATCAGTCTAATATTTTGCTTTTTCTTCTTGAAAACTTCTAACTATAGATGTTTGAGTCCCCTTGGCTGAAAGTTTTGCACCCACACAAATGTGCCACAAAAAAACCCTATCCAACCAAACATCTCAGGAAGGATGAAATAATCGTGATGATGCTTACAGCAGGAGTGAGATCAGTTTCAGAGCAGTGAGGGTAGGATCTCGTTCTGTGACTGACTGGAGGCAACTGCTCTAAAATAATGCTTCAGGGGAACAAAATCCTATTTCTTTTGTTGTTATTGCCATTTGGCTGAAAAAGAATTCACAAAGGAATTATTTAAATGGAAAGGCATATTAATTTTTTTTATTGCTTTTGCCTTAAAAACAATTTAAACAATTTTTATTGAAGCAACTTTACTTTCCCAAGTATATACAAATATTTATTCTCCTCAACTCTCCAGAGCCTATTGATTTCTGTTCCCTTGCTTTCTTTTTCTTCTAACACAAACTCTCTTTGTCTAGCATTCTATAAAAAGAAAAAAAAACCTTTGGAAAGTTTGACAAGCTGGTGCACTACTAGCTGGTCTGCCTACAGTATTCTTCAGGGATAAAGACATTTTGTGTTGTATTTAGATATTCTGTCTTCATGCCGCTGCTGTATTTTAAATTTTCAGGGCCTTAAGTAGCTGATTGATAGTAATTACCTGTATAATGTGCACTGGGGCTTGGCTATTGCATGTGTAACTCTCTCAGGTAACACGTTTGCTTTGAAGAGCACAGCGTGCACTAACACGAAGCGGTTGAGAGGCTGTGCTTAGAAGCAAGTGTACCTGAGTCCTGTGTGGTGCTTCCGTCCTTTTCCACATGGGGTTTCCCTTCCTGTCCCCACTGCTTTTGCAAAAAAAGCAGGCTGAGAAGGTTGCATTCTACATAGTAGTCAGCAGTCACAGCTCCTGGTCTGTCAGCAACTCTGAGAAGAAGCCATAAACAGCGGTAGTTGCTGATGGAAAAAATAACCATTATGTGTGAATTAAGAGCAAGCCAGGAGAGCATAAACCCAAGCCTAATCTTGGACACTTGGGCCAGCACTGTTGCACTCAAGTGTACGAGATACATGGTATTTGTGCTGAAAATATTATAAGGCAAAATTGTTTCAGTTTTGCTGATTATAGCCTTTTTTTTCCCCTTAGCTTGAAATGCTTAGACCAGAAATCTTTTATGTTTTTAATCATCCTGGAATAACTTATGCAATTTTCCTCTCTACATGAACAATTCCAGCTAGACAAAGCCCTGTTATAATCTGAATAATAAGCAGGTTTGGTAGAAACTGGTAGATCTGCAGTGTCTTGTTTTCACTTTTATTTCTTGCAAAAGCAGAGAAAAGGAGAGAATTGATAAGAGGATTTCTGTTTTACTGGGCTCCTGCTTTCTTTTTAACTTCAAAAAAGTTCTAGTTGTTTTTGATAGCAATAGTGCTTTCACTAAGGAAAAAGATTATTGCCTAGCAGACATTAACTTGTGTCATGAGGATAATCATCTTTTATTAAATGTGAGAAATGTTTGGATTTGTGGCTAGCTAAATCTGTCAACACTTGCAGAAGAGTTCAGTGTGATTTACAGGAGGAGAACACCAAGCCTTCAGAGTTCAGTATCTCTTCATTGTGCTTACTATTCTTGCAAAAAGATGCCTTTTGAAAGCCAGCATAATCCCTATGAGTAATCTCCTTAAGAAAACTTTGGCAATGTATTCCTGGCCTGAATTCTTCTCTGGCATGAGTGATGCAGCCCACACAGCTGATTCTTGGTTACCAGATACCTACAGACTGTAAACCACACAAAACAGAAGCAAGCATAATGCTTGACAAAAACAACCCATTTTTTCAAATTAGATTATTTTTACTTTGGTTCAGTAAGATGAAGCCTAATTAATCAATGCTTTTTGGAATATCAGGATGTCTAAAGATTAGAAAGAACTTGAGATCTAGATCTTTAAATTTATCTGAAATTAGGCATCTATATACAATCTAGGCTGAAAGTAATTCCTTTGAAAACACCCTGGACTACTGCAGTTGTTTAGAGAGTAGTTTGGAGAAGAACAGATGTTCTCCATGACACCCATGAGTCATTTTCTTTTCATAATTGTTGCGATTGGTGGTGAGAAGCAATTAAAATATTTAGTTTAGATGTCTTACTAATCTTCCATAAAAATACCACTATCCTCTGGTCATTGTTCATCCTGACACAGTCCCTGCTCAAATGAGACTGGTATTTTAGAAAGCAAGAGTAAATGTGTGAAAGCTTTGTGCAGTTACTGTGCAGGAAGTTTTACTTCTGTACTGTACGGTTCCTCCTGAGCACGTATATAAATGACACTGCATAGCAAAACAAAAGCACTTTTACACATTTTCAGTAGTATAACAGTTACGTGGAGACAAGCTGAGGATTGTAAATTCGGCTAGATGTGAATTCACATATTTCTAAGACAAAAATGTAGGGCATATTTATTGCGCTGGTGAATTGATTCTGGAGGTGTAACAATTACTAAATCCATAGTGTTGGCATAGATAACCAATTTTTCTTCCAACCTTACAGCAGAAAAATATCTGCCCAAAAGCCCGTTCTAAAGTCAATTTAGAAATATCGCAAGGAGGTTATTAACAAGAGAAAAGTGGGATTTTTTGCTGGGAAAATTCACTGCAGTAATGAAGTGTTTGGGTCTAGAATCTGTACTTTAAACGTCTTTAAATGAATTTCTGTATGTATCTTGTTTTGAAAACTGCAATTGTTCCTGCAGTTTCACTGCCCAAGCAACTTTTCTTCTGCTTGATTATACTTATACTTATACTTACACTTATACTTATACTTACACTTATGAACTGGCTGACCTGTTTGATAATTTATCTCGAAAATTTTGATGTAGTACCGGCTAAGAGAAGAAGCAAATATGTTCTTTCTAGTGTGAAATGTCTTAGGTTTTTGTCTCACCCAAATGGTTCTCCTTTTGAATAACAATCAGTGATGCTTCTATTTTGAGAGGTAAAACAGAAGCCATGAGGTCTCCAACTTGCAAAGTGTACAGTATATGCTTAATGCTTTTACAAATCAGCTTTGTGCTTTGATAGTCAATGGAAATTGGGTTGTATTTCACCCTTGCTCATTATAACTCAAATGATCCATCTACAGACCAGGATCCCAATAATTGTTACCTTCTGTTAGGAATTGCAGAGAAAGCTTTGTTTGGTTGCACACATTTCCTAATATTTGAATATTTTAATTTTCCTATAGCAGTGCTGCTTTGAGGTGTGATGGCTTTGTGTTGTTTGGGGTTTTTATAAGGAAAAAATAATTATCCAAATCTAGGACTGAAATACCCAGTAAGCATAGATAAACCAGATCCCTTTAGGAAGTATGAACACACATCAGCCCATCTGCATCCTGATGCTCAGTTACTGAAATAACCTCTGAAACACAACTGATTAGGAATGTACGAGTTACTGTGTTTTCCCTGCCTTTACCTTTGTGGCATACAGGAAAATAAAATCTTTTGATTAGAAGATAAAAATGGAGAACATCAATGGCAAAAAATATTTAACTCTAAGAATTACTTCCCTTACAGGGAATAGAAGAGGAAAATTTTTTATTATCTGAATAGATGATCAGTAATGTTTTAAATGCACAACTCGAATGCATGCCTGAACTTTTAATATTTCTGCTAGAAACAGACAACTATCTTTTTTCTTAAACAAAAATATAAACTAAATTAAAAAAGAAGAAATTCACCGGAATTAAAATTGTGTTATCATCTGTTAGGGCTGTAGTCAGACAAGGTGTTGCCCCTTCTCTGATATTGAGTTGTGGGCTGATTTAATAGAGGCTGAAGATACTTTTTTTCATATTAAGTGGTTGAATTTTGCCATAAAAGTCAAGGTCTTATTATTACGACACATGCTTCTCTTATGTTTTCATGATATATATTCAGTTCGAAGGAGAAAATGACAAACTAATGTCAGGTGACCATATCCTTTATTTTCTTCCCAAAGTCTCATAACTGCCCATTCTGCCCTCTAAGCGATAAAGTCAGACATAGAAATATTGGCAATATGTTCAGAAACACAAGTATCTGTTTTATTATAGAGCCCATCTAGAAAATACAAGCTATATTATTTTTAGCAATTACAGCATTTTTTTGCCCCCAGCTACATGCACTCATTTATGTCATTACAGATGATAGAGATAAATTAGCATTGTGCCAGAACTTGCCCCCAGTGCCCAATTTTTTTCTGTTTCTACTTTCCTTTGTATCTGACTTTCTATTGCCCTATATACGCTGCGTTCAATTCATTTTTACTTCTTTGCAAAGAGAGTACAAATAAGGTATAACACATTAGCATATCTGATCAGGAATGCTAAATATGTAACAGCTCAGCCATAAATGACTACAGAAATAGAAATGTAACAGAAAATCAGTGCTTTTGTTTTTGTGGAAGTTTGATTTAGGATTCAAATTTCTTGCATTGAGCCACGAAGGTAAGAAATCGAGAAGAACAGAATGCTAACTCTGGTAAGAAGATCGGGGTGCAGCAAAAGCACAAGTTTTTTCTGGTTTCCCATGAAATGTCTGCCAGCCCCATAATTGCATTATCCTCCCTGAATTTTGCACAGTATCAGGAAGAGAATACATACAGTACTCATAAAAGAAATGAGCTTTAAAACGCTGCAGAAATGAGTATAGTGGTGTCCTATAAGAAAGTTCTCCACTTTCTCCATCTGCTCTAAAACAATGAGATTATCATGAGTTATAATTTCCTGGAACAGGATCTCTAATCTGTATGAAGAATTCTTGTATTCCCAACAATGCAGTGCAGTTGAAGATCTGAATTAGAAGCACTGTTTTCTGTCTCGTTGTGTCTCTTCCTATCCTGATAATATTACATTTTGTGGGAAGGAAGAACAGGAAAGTATTTGAGATAGCATAAAATAAAAGATTAAATACCCTAATTTTAAAGACTATAATTAGGAGGAAATACTTTTAAAAACTGTTAGTTTTTGGTATATAGTAAATATACCATATTCCTGAAGTGCTGCTTTGGCCTGCAAAGGGTATTTGGCTGATTTCAGCATAGTTCACCATTCAGGAAAACAACACGAATGGCAAAACACTCCTTCACCTCATATCAGGCTGCTCCAATGACAGAAGGGATTTGGAAAAGAACCTAAATATCTAAATTCCTTGCTAGGCAGGTTTGTACATGTACCCTGAAACCAAAGAAGGTTAGACTTATGTGTGGGGAATAACCCATACAATTTCCTTATACTTGAATATTCTGCATGGATGTGTACACCAGTGAGGGTGATGCCAAAGAACAGTACTCATCAGAGGTGGAAAAAATTAACAGAAGAATGATCAGAAGTATCCTTCAAGATACATAACCCATGTTCCCTGCAAACTTGTGCACAATTTTTTCAGCCAAATATTCCATCCCTTACTTTTAAATTGCTTGGGGCAATTTATTAAGTGACCGGCAAATCACATAGCTTCACACATGACCCACGGAAGAGGTGCACGGATCAGAGGTGGGGCTGAACCTGCTGTTCTTCAGATGGTCAATCGCTGAGCAGTATTGTGGAGTTGGATATATCCTATTTAGAGTTAAAATAATCACACTGACATATTACCAGGGAAAAGGTATGCCATTGTCACATACAGAAAAAAAGCTGTATTATGGGAATATCCTCTTTAAAAGATAAAAAAAAGAAAAAGAAAAAAAAGAAAAAGAAAAAGAAAAAGAAAAAGAAAAAGAAAAAGAAAAAGAAAAAGAAAAAGAAAAAGAAAAAGAAAAAGAAAAAGAAAAAGAAAAAGAAAAAGAAAAAGAAAAAGAAAATGTTTTGGAAAAAGGACGTCTTCTGTTGTTTACCTCAATTGTATTTGGAATAACATCACATCACATCTCTGTTGCAGGATAGGGTTTGAAAAATTACCTACTTGAAAAGAAAGGCCAGAACCACTTAGAGTAAATTAAAGGTATTCTGTTTTTACATACTGTCAGTGTGTAGTCAAATGCAACCTTCATCTAAAGGACAGAACTTTCTGTTTCATTATCAGTTACTTTCTGTCTTTTAGTGAATCTCACCACTGTTTTTCTGGTTTTCTTTTTCCTGCAAAAAATATGCAGCTGCTTTCAAGAGAGTTGAATTACATATGCAACTATAGTGAATGATGATAATGGGGGTGAGATGAGTGAGTTGCTTTGATGTTTTCATGCAATCATTTATATAAGCAAATTCTACATTTAAGTTGGTTCCCCATAGTTTTAACAGTGGTGTTTGCCAAAGAGTACTTTTAAAAGTGGATAAAGCATTAAAAAATGATAAAGCTCTTTGAAAAATATTTAGCTGGATGTCTATAGAGAGGGAAGTGATTAAAAAAAAAAAACAAAACAGGAAAGATTAAATTTCCAATTTTGAAAAATTTCCCATATAGACTTAAAAAAACCCGCAAGCCCCACAGTTACGAAAGTATCACATTTTCAAATTGAAAGGTTCGGTTTTCTCTTGGAATAGTTTCATATGTTCGCTAATAAAGTATATGGAGTTCTTAATGAAAATAGGATGTTTCCAATTTATAAAAAGATGAATGTTCATATTATACTAATAGATCTTAGGAACATATTTGGTTCATGTTAACTTCTTAGATAACACTTGAAATCTATTCTTGAAGCAATAAAGTATTTAAAATATTGATTCTTTTTTTCTCAGAAAGTGATTTCCTACCAGTGCCAATCTTCTACAACATGTGACAATAAATTGCACTGCTTCCCAGTGCAAACTCAGACACTAAGTGGAATCCCTTGAAAGACAGAGTTCATTGCTGATAGGACAAGACAACAGGAACTTTACTAATACAAAACTTGACAGCAAACAGAAGGTCTTCTGTTTTGCAGTCTCTTCCATAATCCTTTTTCTGCCTTTGCCCTTCTCTTTAGTAGGTGAGTGCTACCTACTAAACCATGCAAACTTGCCTTTGAGTTCATCTGAATTATCTTCTAAAATTCACTGTACTTCAGGACTTACCAATATTTTGCAACACTGTCTGCATTGCAGGACTGAAAATTCTTTCAAGGAAAGACAGTACTGTAAAATTTTCCACTGAATAAGGAGAAGAACAGAGACACGTTAGCTCTAGAGCATTCCAGGGAATTACCTGCATTTCAGAAATGTCTAAATCTGGTTTTCCTATTTCTGGTCTAGTAGGGAATAATTTTCCCTAGCTTATTTATCAGGAAAATATTTTATTTTCTTCCCTTTATTGAATTTTAACTGTGCCAAGTGCCAAAACAGGAAAACGCATTTCTGTTCTTTTAGTCTTTGCTGGCTGGACTTCACAAGCTGGTTTTTTTTCCTTTCCTGCTTTTTTCTTTCTTCTTTTTAATTTTTTTTTTTTAAATTATGCTTCTTTCTGATTAATTACAGAATTACCAATGTAATGAATAGGAATCTCAGTGAATTAATCTATGTTCTCGTTGTGTATGCAGACATACCGAGCAGCAGAAGCAACAACTCTGTCTCAGATCTTATATGACTTCTTCCTTAATTACTCTACCTTCCATTTTATGATTCCTCATAAAGTCCATGTGATAGAAAGCAGAAATACAACATATAAATCAGTCTGCTCCTGCCCTGGGTACCTATGCTCAGCATGAGCCAAGTCCCATTTTTATTGCTGCTTCTTCCACATGGGCATTGCAGATAGAGGAGAGCATGGGAAATTACTCCTTTTTAAATCCAGCAGAACAAATCTCCATTCTCTCCAGTAAATGATGCAGCCCAATGATACGGAATTGCTGCTACACATCTTAGCCTCTTTTTCCAGAAGTGCTTTTGTTTTTAATTCCAGCAGCCATCAGATGGAAAATACCCACACGCATTTTCCATGCCAAACTCTGGAACCCAAATCTGACTCCTGGCAGCTCCCTCTCAGTCCCCACTGTGCCCACGTTCTTGGATGCATTGAGGGGCAGCGCTTTGGCACAAGAACAGGGAGAGGGAAAGTCAGAGCAGGCAGATGGATGCAGACGCCCGGGGCTGCGGTGAGTCCAGAAGCCAGTTTGTCCATTTTGTGGGTGAGCGGGCAGCGCCTCGCATGTCAGACACTTCGAATGGAAGGAAAGGCAGTGTGCTTTTGACCCAAACAGCACTTCCTTAACAAGATAGACCTGAACTTGTGGATGGACGTGTTTAGAATTCCTTGATGTTCTCTAGGAACCCAGTGGACTAAGGTACAAAGTGTCAGCTTTACATGAGCTGCTCTATAAAGAGAGTAAAAGATGGAACACGTACGTTGGTACGTTGGTCCTACAGGCAAAGTAAGCACAATCTTTAGGGGGTTGTGTTGTCCCTTGCAGGGTAAGGAATGCAAAGCCAGGCATATTCACACCAGCCTTTGTATCTAAATTCAGTAAAAGAAAAAAGTAAACATAGTTATGAAACATTTGGCTGCAATATGAGCATAAAATTGCACAAAAAGAATCTCAATTCCCATTCTCTGTAGGTGCAGCGAGCCCCACTGGTGGGCCACAGAAGGATTTTCTTTCCAGAACACAGACTCAGGACAGCAGCCAAAACAGGAGTCTCGAGTCTCATTTGAGGGGTTTGTATCTTGTAATAGTAGCAATCTCAGAGTGAATTTCTTTTTGAGTAGGTTCTTTTAATCCCTTAATTTTGTGATATGATAAAAGACTTTGGGACAGTTTTGTTCAAGCACTGAAATGTTCTCATGTCCGAGGTTATATAGTATAGAGTTCTTGGGAATGGGCACATATGTTGAATACACTATTTTACTGGAACCAATGATTTTTAATAATTCTTAATCTATATTATTTAATTAATCAAGAGTTTTAAGTGCTTCTAAGTTTTATGAAGATTTTTAGATAATTTGCAGAGCAGTTAAATCACCTATCACTAACACAAGGAAAAACTAATTTGGTTAAACCAGCTTATACCAGTGTGGTTTTTCTATGGTGGGAGGAAAGGCTAGTAACCTTCTCGTAATGTCAGAGAGGTAATTACTGCTTGTCAGTTGTGTCAGCACATACTGCTTTTTATTGTTCTTTTTTTTTTCTCCTAAACCTTTTTTTAATCTTATTTATCAGATATATTTGCAAAGTAACATGGCAGCTAAAGGACCATTTCAACCTTGAGCTGCATAAAGCAGAGATATTTATGCCTCTCATGGAGCAGGAAGATAATAGACCCTATTTATATAGTGACAATGAAGGTGGAATATTGCACTGAGAGTTTCAGACACCTTATTTCTTGAAAAATGTAGACAAACTGGATGGAGTTCAGAGAAAAACAATAGATAATAATCATGAAAATGGAGAGATTGCTACATAAGGAAAGATTAAAAGAGGCTCAGCACTCAGCTGTAACAAAAAAACCCTTCATTTTTTGAAGATACATTGTCCAAACCTTAAATATAAACCTGCATATGTATAACTGCCATAACATTCACAGCATTTTCCATTTCATGTACCAACAGCAAATAAAATGTGCTTTTATGCAGACTGGAAGTTAGAGAGCAGGCAATTCAGGAAATACTGTGGGCATCAGAGTAAACTTCAGCAGGAGGACAAGCCTTCTTCCCTCCATCACACCTTGTTAGTTAACCTGCAAAAAACTATTACACTGGTTCAAGTCATTCCCCAAATAACCTAGAACTTCATGTAAGCTTCACTCACGCAAGCTAAGATACAAATGCAGGCATAGCATTAACCTTTCACTTAGTAATTCAGTATCCCTGTTCCCAGTAACTGTTTAGAGCTCAAAAATGGATAAAAGATGTCATACTGGCTTCTTGAATGAACACTCTGCTTCTGCCCTAACATCAAGCTTAAATCAACCTGGAAGACAATTCTGAGATAACCCTAGGAAAGGTTTATGCTTTTGCACAACAGTTAAGGTGAATGCTTAAATTTGCTTTCTTACCTCTTTCAAGGAGCTAGTCCAGTCTTGCTACCTTTGCAGTCATTGACAAATTGGCAACGGCTCTGAATGGACTCAGGCTGCTCAGGCAGGACAGTTCTGTGGGAATATAGCAACGTCTGACTTTCAAGCCAAATATATCCAAAATGAACAACAAGTGTATACAGTTTAGTACTTCGTTAGGTGTGTTTTTCTCTAATCTATTTAAACATATTTCCAATTTCTTCTGATATATGAGACAAATTGAAAAATGCAGTGCTATCTTGCTTGCATGAGAGTCCACACCTAAGGTCACAGGTAAACGAGCCCTGGTTTTAGGGAAAAGGATACTCTGTTTAAAGGGTCTGAGTTTGAAATGATTACTATTTCTGGGTCTTAACATGTGAGAGGCCTGGAGTCCATAACAGATACAAGTCCCTCATCTGCAGATTTATGCTCTGTGACATAAATCAGAATAGCTCATTGAATTTCATGAAAGAACACTGATTTTACATTTGGTTTCTACTGAACTTGAGTATTTAAAATGACAAATGTGTTGGGGAAGTGACTCATGAGAATTATCTAGTGGAAATGAAGCTGTTTACTGCACCTTTAAAACAGAAATGATGGTAACACATGCCACAGATTCTGTGTTGCAGATAAGCAAGTAGGGGAGACTCAAATGAGACAGCAAATCACATACATCCTAAACTGGGCACTGAATGCAGGGTTCCAGTGGTGAAAGTGGAATTGTGTCGAAGTCACTGTCCTGTGCTCTGTGCTGTAGCTAAATTTTCACTTTAAATACAGAAATCTGATTTAATCTGTACTGTCAAAATAGTAACAGAGGGTGGGTATTTGAAATGAAAAAGACACAATGTTGTTTGCAGGTTTGTTTGTTTCTTGAAGATTGGAAAAAATGCTGTGAAGGAAATAGAGCACTGAAATTTTAGATTTCCACTGGGAACTCTATTACTTGGCAGTTGATATGTTTCTCATCTCCTAGAAATAATTATGTATTCAGGCCCCTCAGTTAAATTGGCACATTAAGATTTCTGACTTAGTGTCATAACTGTAAAGCAGAAATCCTGCAAGCCAGTGTCAGGTCTGCCCTTTGGGTTCCATCCTGTGGAGGCGTTCAAAGACATGGGGGAGACATTCGTCGCTGTGCTGGTGTCAGAAGGTGTGTCACTCTCCTCTTGTGGTCTCAGATGCACTGTTTCTTGCAGGGGCTCTTGGAGAAAAGCTGGCACTTGTGTAGTGAGCAGGACAGCTTGAACAGTGGCCTCTGGGCAGGCTGAGAAGCTGTCTCACTGATGTCAGCATGTGTACCTGGCACTCAGCTGGAGACAGAGTTAATCACATCAAACATGGAGCAGGAAGATAATGCAGAGACGAGTGCTCCCCATTGGACTGAAGGAGTGGGAAACAATGAAGCTTTGCTATTATATATTCATTCCCCAGCAGATGCAGTGAAAGCAGAGGAAGAGGTTTACACTGAATGGCTTCTGGCAGAAGGGCTCTTTCATGTTCTGAAACAACAAGCGGGTGGAGAAGAACCACCCTGCAGAGCAGGAGCTTTGAGGGCCCTGTGGCAGGTGCAGCCAAATACCAGTATCAACAGCCTGCTGCCTCCTCCTCCTCCCCTGACCTCACACAGCTGCAGAGGCAGACCCTCCTTCTGGCAGCTGCCACCACAGTGAGAAACATGAGTCTGCGATGCCAAGCTGGGAGATGCAAGGCATGTAAGTATGTCCAATGCACTTTGTATCAGCCAGCCATATTTTTGTGCTGTCAGTCAAGGGAAAGAAGCTCAGATTGAGGAAGGGGTAGGAGTATTGAAGAGCAAGGCAGTTAGGGGTAGGAGGTAGGAAAAAGTTTGTTTCACTGCAGAAAACACGGTTGAAATGCTGCATGCATTACTAATCATTCATATCACATAAATATGTTCTTGAGAAGAAAAAGAGTCAAGAAAGTCTGTGGTAAGATGAAAAAGGAATAATGAATCTGTCTCATACAGGGCAACTGAAAGGCTTAGTCTTCTTTAGCCTGAAGGCTGAGAAGAGATATGGTATCTTTTTATAAGTGCATCACTGGAGAAAACATCAAGGTAGGAGAAGGGCTAAGAATCTCTAAATTGGCTGGGAACTTAAACCTAACCAACAAAGCAGTAAGGTTCCTGCTGTGGGAATAATAGGGTAAAAAACTCCTTTGCCTTGTCAGAAATGAGGGCCAATAAATATACAATGTCATGCCTGCTTTATTAGAGCTCTGTTCTTGAAAACAAAGGAGGTTGTGTAGCTTTCAGTTCATTGCAAAGGATCAATGAGAAAAGGTGAGAGAAAACAGGTGCATGTTGTAGAACACCATTGTATTTTCTGTGAGACATCAAGTAACCTGAAACTTCTGAAAAACCTCTGGACCTGGCACAGCTAATGACATTGCAACCTTACATAGGTGACAGGTACCTCTGATAATAACCACAGAAGCTTTGCCTATATGAAGACCATAGAATTAGTTCTATCCTATCCTGTAATTGGGGGGAAGGGGTACATTTCAATTGTTTAATTCTTTCTTTGATTATGCAAGTGCTTGCTGGTTGCAGAGATTAACATGTGAAGCCAGCTGTGCCACAGCGCAGGTTTCTGAGCTGAATAGCAAACTGAGTGCACTGCAGCTTAGGGATCTCAGAACACTATTTCTCTGCTCTCTGTGTTTGCAGCAACAGTTTGGATTGAGGAATTCTGCTCTGATAAGAAGATTCATTCCAAGATTTGGTTACTTATGAAATATATCATTACAACAGATAGGAGACATTTGTTTCCTTTTTAATTAATGTAGGCTTCTTTTTCTTTTTAATTAACATAGGGAGTGTAACTGATGGAAGCTGAGTCAGGAGAGCGAGTTGGGCTTCAGCTGTTTACGAGTGGACTCAGGGCCTTATGTTTAAATGAGCTGTTTTGTGGCTAACATCACTTAGAGCCCTGAGGGTCAGGTGCAGTTTCAGTGTAGTTAGAAGTAAATTGAGGTTTATGATACCTTACACCAGCTGAACATAGGCCCACGCTATTTTGGCATTCAAAGCAGGCAGTTCATACTCACAACTTAAGACTTTTCTGTATAAAACTTCCATTAATGCTTGCTCATCATACAAATCCTGCTAATGCCTCTCGATCCACCTGTGTGTTTTTGACGAAGGCTGGGCTATGCTGCCAGATTAGGATGTAGCTGTTTTGTGTCCTCAAAGCACATCAAATCCTCTAGTCTTTACTCCTTTCAGTTCAATAAGGACTGCATCTCGGTAAGCTGGAGGATTTGAATACGTTTATTTTCTTTCTAATTTCCTTCTATTCACGCACTCTGATCATTATACTGGGATCTCAGACTAGGGTTCATCAGAAACCATACACAAAGGTATGGTTCATACATATTTTGCTGTGCTTTTAGATTTAAAGTTCAATGTTTCCCTTATCTTAATAAAGGAGATTCCATGCTTTTTTTCTTCATTTTATATACTTCCTCAACATCAATCTTGATGTTTTCTTCATCACCTCAGGGTCCTTTCCTTTCACTGACAAATTTTCCTTCAGATACACTTCATATTCAGGACGTTATAATGCAATGTATTTTCAGGAGATGCAAAACCTCTTTTCATTCTGGTAGTGACCCACATACTAGATTTCCACTGTCCTCTTTAGTCTGTCTCTGTAAGTGTCCTGACACATCCCAGCACATTTGACAGCAATTTTCTGGCATATGCTTATGTAGTCAGTCTCACAAAAAAGTTCTTCTTGTTGACCACAGAATTTCTAATGAAATCCCACCATGCAGGGGGTTTTAAAACCAGTAGAAAGAGAGGAAAGGGTGTGACCTTCTTTCTCATGCGTTATACAGGTTCCATGGAGAGACAACTCGACATCTGTGGGACAAACACTTGACATCTGCTTTCACCCGATGAAATGGTAACTCATTGCTCTCCTAAAGCCACTAATGCCCCTCATCCCAGGTGCTGCAGCTGTAACCTACAATTATTTCCCTTCCTTTGCTTGGCACAGTAGCACAGGCACACTTTGGCAAAGATGGATCTCAATCATCACTGGAGGAGAAAGGGTATCTTCTCACAGGCTTTCTCTGGCTTGCCAGAAGTATGGCACAGTAGTGGGAAGTAAAAGTGATCTATCGTATCAACACTTTACTAGTATAGTTCCTACAGCATCTTGATGCAGAGGAAATAATGTTCTTTATACGTTAATAGAGTTGAAAATATTAAGAGCTCAGCATTCGTCATTTAAAGTGTCACTTGACGTTCTAAATACAGGAGGGTGTTGTCGTTATTGCAAGTAGTGGCGTGTTGGCTAAAGAATTTTAATGGTGCCTATTATAACAGAGAAAAGGCAGTGAGCCATTTTGATCATGCATAAAAGCAAGTGGAGTGCCTGATAGTTTCCACATTATACCCAAGTGTTGGGGAAAAAAAAATGATCTAGTGAAAAATGCTCATGCTGAAATACACAAAGTCCAAAATTTTCTATCCTATATTCAGTTGCTATAGCTTCTTTTAATGAGAATCTTTGAGACATAAGAATATGTCAGGAGACTTCAATCTTGCACTTAATAAGACAGCTCCCTCCCCCAAAAATTCTGGAATTAATCTTTAATCTCAAACAAGTCACTCTTTACATTTTTCGGTGTACTGTTTGCAATAAATCAGACATTTTCATTTTAAAACTGTAATCAGCTAAATTGTGAAGGGAATTCATTTATAAAAAAGGCAAAAGTATAAAAAATTATCTGCCTCCTAACTCACCAGCTTAATACGTTCAATAAGTCAGAAGTCCTTGTGTGAATCCAGAGAGCAGAAAAGAATGTATTTCTGTTAGCGTTTTCCACAAGACCCATTTTTCCATGGAAGTACCTGCAAGGTGATTACCTCCTGTAGTTTCATGTCTCATTTACCAAGGCCTTGGAAATAATTTAGGAGAAAGATGTTTTCTGCCACTCCATTAATATGTATAATGAATTTTGTTGTCTTAGTACAGTCCTTATATTTGCCCATATGTAAAATGCTTAAAGCGCTCTGTCAAGCTTTTGGCTTTTGCTGAAGTGTGGTTTCAGCGGGGAGTAAAGAACTGCAGGCCAGAAAATGTACAGAGTAATTTGAAGGACAAAGATGGCAAGTTCAGTTTTATATCCACTGTGAATCCCTGGCATTTGTTTCAGGTCTTCAGATGACACATCTTGTATCTCTCTAAGTAGCTTGTTACGGTTTAACAGCAAGTTACATCTTCTGAGAATCTGTATAATATGCACATCTAGGATCCCTTAAGTGAAAAAAAATATGATTTTCAGTGGGCATCAGGGACCTTTATACAATTTTTCATCGAGACTGACTGTGCCCTGTTCCTTGATCGTTTATAGAGAGCGGCAGCTATTGTAAATGACAGGGGTTGGGTCCAAATCATGTTGGACACCTCTATGTTTTTTAGTTGGTTAACTCACAAGATTATCAGACAGCTCTATTTAGAAAAAATCAAGAAATTTTATTTGGGGATGGCTGTCTCAAAGCTGGGGTGGCTGCAAACATTTTGAGTTTAGAAGAGAAACTAGAAATAGGTTTGAAAACAGACCTCTGAAACTCACTCTCCAAAGGGTTGAGGAAATTTTGATGGGGACCGATAACCCCGACTCCTACCTACTTTAAATACAACTATTCCAGGGACAGAAGAGATTCTGCTTTTACAGCTATGTAAAATATGGCAGTGGCAGACAGTATTAAACCTGCAGACAATTTTAATTGTAGTATCTTCTCTGATGCATGTATTGACAGCTGCAGAGTACTTATAGAAATGACAACATTCAAGCACTCTTGAATGAGGTGATGTGCAGAGTAATCAAAATGACTGACCTGACATTAGATCCAAATCAAGATATATCAGCTTTTCTTAAGTGGTTCTATCCATCTTAAATTGATGTGTTTTAATACCAGATACTTCAGCAATAAGCCTAGTTTTAGAACTAGGCTCCATCTGAATGACTAAGGAGGCTCTTAAAGAAATATGCATTTCTAAGAAAGTTGTGATTTTGTTGAACTCAGAATTAAGGCCAAAGTCCCACCTCAAAAAAAAAAAAAAANAAAAAAAAAAAAGAAAGATACAGCAGAAAGAGAAAGAAAGGGGCAGTGTTTAACAAAAGGTATAGATACGATTCCTACACGAAAATATCATTTTTTCCTTCCTTTCTTATAAAATCTGCTGAGTTGAGCCATGGAAATATATAGTTACGAATATCATCCTTCTGCCGGTACTCAAACATATTAGACTTAGGTGATCTTGTGATTAGTTTGTTTAAGCCAAGTAGAAGCAAGAAAATTCACAAGCAAAATGCAAAATTTTCACAACAGGTTGGGAGATCTGCTCAACTGGGTCCTTGTTTTCTAGGGGACAATAGGTGTGGCTAAAATAGAGAGGAATGGCTAAGGATGCAGTCATTCTAAGATATGGTAACATCTCTCTAGGATTATTGATGTTATTTATTGAACAATTAACAAACTGAATGAAAATACAATAATGTTAATTTCATGAAGTAAAGCAATTTCATTTAGCTATTGGAGCAAGGAGCAAAAGAATTACCCCATAATAGGAAGACCTGTCGGTATATCATAGAGCTTGTAGATTGCAAAATGAAATCTTTACACTAAATCAGACAAAATAGAAACTTGAGCAATTGTTTCTGATATTTACTATAGTATACAGATAGATCTGGAGAGCAGGAAGCAAAATCTGTCTCATATTTTTTCACAAAAAAGGATAAACCAGTACATTCGACACTGGTTTTCAGAGTACCTTATAATTCTCATCATCTTTCCCTAATTAGCACTGTTTTTCAGCCAATTCTACTGTTTATTGTAGTTGGCAAACAGCCAATTGTAATTGAACAGCCCTGGATTTTATTAATAACATAGTCACCACTTTATTCACATGTCCCCAGGTTTCTCCATACCCATATGCTCCCTTTCCCCTACTCATGACTAGCTTATCTCTTCAGACAAAATGAACAAAACATCAATAGTAAATTAATTAAGTTATTTACTTTTACTATTATTTACACGAGATGTGAAAAGACTCCAAATTTCATTAAGGAGAATAAGCAATTACAGGATATTCCGCTTGGATACCTTCCACAGGCTTAAAGAAATCCACAAAGAACTATTATTTTGATAACTCTAATGATTTCAAGTCTGCTGACACAAATGCATATTTGTGGTTTTCTAACCAATTCCATGATGAACAATCTAATATAAAAATCTGATTATCGTAATCTTTCTTTTCACTGTCAGTCATGCAGCCCTTGAAACAGCACAGTGATGAAATGAACTCCTTGCTCTGGAGCTAAAAGCTGCCTTTGTACACCTTTGATTGTAATTCGAAATGTGATGTTTGTATTTATATTACTACTGCAGAAAGGCTGGGGCCAAGACAGGTGAATTTTGTGGAAGAATATTCACAAAAAAAAGTGTTCTTCAAAAATAAGAAAAAAAACCAAACCACAGCCAAAATCTCTTTGATGATGTTAGGATGATGTTAGGATGTTTGATGATGTTACCGTATTCCCTAGAATCAGCTGTTTCTACCGAAAATGTTGGGGAAAGCAGAGTTGTATGTATTCACTGCAGTAGGCTCCCCCATAAAAATTGGTTAATGTGTAGCTCACATCACAACTTTAGAACTCTTTTAAATCCATTTCTTACAGATGTTTATGTGTGACAGCAAGTTTTTCTGTATAAAATGCAACAGAACTAATCACATATGGAAAGTTACACAAATACTTAGGAGCCCTACCGAGTCAAGTATGAGACATTAGTGCCACACAGGGTCAAGACAGAGCTGTGGAAGGTTCCTCCTCCCTGTCTAGGAGGATCCTACAGTACAAGCTATTAAGTAACACTTCAAACCACAATATATCAATTCAGTCGACGTTGAGATAAATTTTACTGGTGTTTCTTTGCAAATATTGCAGAATAAGAGAGTCCCTTCTCTTATAGAATTAATAAGTCCTTACAGACAGTTTAGAGATTATGAGAAGAGTCACACAAAACTGAGGGTACAAATCACCCTTTTCTGGTAGTGGGATGACTGTTAGCACAGAGTCTAAAAGAAAAATGTTTAGAACATGACATGGTGTTAGTAGAAGGCACATTTTTCCATGGCACCCTGAAAGAACAATAATTAACAATAATCACACGCCACACATTTAGTAAAAATATTTCAAATAAACAAAATGGTGCTTGAAAGGTTCTTGTAAGTGCAACAAAAATATAAACCTTTGAATGACAACAAAGATAGCTCAACCTTCTATATTTCCATTTTTTTTTTCTGCTGGTCTTTCCAGTACTGACCTCATGTACAGAGCAATAATAGGAACCAAAAATTTGTTGGCAGCATTGAGAACAGTTTCAGTTCCACAGTGCATGCGCAGTGCAAATTGAACAATGTAGATTAATATAAACCAATTTAAGTATTTACAAACAATGAGTGTGTGCCAAACGATGCAATAATCTGTTTTACTTACTGGAAAGAAAAGAAGTAATGAAAAAATGCTGCTTTCATTATGTCTTTTGACAACGACTAATGCATTCTTTTCTTTCATGTAATTTCAATAATGTTTTTTTCTTAAATTTAGGAAGTTAAAGAATGCCCACAGACGGTGTATGAGTAAAAAGCCATGTGTCTGGTGTGGGAATAGATACAAAATAGTGTCTTCCTAAGAATATCTGACTTGCTTGTTTGAATATGATTTTTCCGTATGGGAGGATTCAGTTATTGGTGAAAACTGGAGTCTATTATTTATCTTGGCATAGGAAGTGGGAAATGAGGGTTGACTCTACACAAGAACTTGTCTCTCTCTTACCTCAGCTTTATCCTCAGAGAATCTACCCTCAAGGGAGAATATCTCATACCTGTCACTCAGTCCAGAGTTGAATGGAAGCTTAACAAAGACTTCGGGGAAACCCATTTGCAGTAAAAGAACCTCCAGGATAAGGTGCACTTCCTATCTCTGTTCACTTTTTGTACATCTAGAGATCTTCCCACTCTGAGGCACAGCTCTGAGGAGTATGGATCCCTTCTAAAGAGACTGTGAAGCGTCTGGTATCACCAAGTACAGGCTTTGTGTCTGTCCTGCACTGAACAAAGGCATATCTCGTGTGGTTTACTCACAATGAGCAGCACTGTTAAAGCACCACCACTGGACTTGTTAGAAGTGCTGTACGTAACAACAGCCCAGGCCCAGGATACCGCCAGGACAACAGCATCCAGCAGCACGGGGTGAGCAGGGGGCACTGCTGGGTTGCTCCCTCCTGAACTGAGCCAGAGGCCAGGTTAAAAATTGTGTGGGCTGTCTCATGCTGGCACTCAGACCTGAGCTCCATCTCTCTGATTAGTTTATTACTGTAGACAAAGGCACAGTGTTTAATAGCCCACAGGTAGATTTATCTTCCTGGTATTTGTCTGAATGCACTTTGAACACATGTAAATTCGTAGCTTCCAGGATTGATGGGAGTTTTACAGCCAGTTTCTGTGAGAAAAAGTCAAACCAATGCCAAACGTCTTCAAATCCCACCATTCATCTTCTTGAAGAGTTAAAGAACTCGAGGTCTGTAGTTCAGATTGTTTAAAAAGACTTTTAATATACATGTGAAAGAAACAAACAATTCCTGATAATGCTAATTGTATCAGCCAATAACTCAATAATCATATATATAGTAAGCTGAATTTTAAAAAAAGCCCAATCGCTGCTATGAAAAGGCTATGTAAATATGTATAGATTTTTACTAATTATAGAAGACATCATTATGTTAATTTGTCACATGCCATTGACAGATTGACATCTTATGGGAAAATGTTGCAATTCTTACAGCGTTTGATATTTTACAGACAATTATATAAACATTTAGCAGATTGGCATAGATTTTAAAGCATTTTGCTATATCATTTACCATATTTTACACTTAATTAATAGTTATATAAGATTTAAAGTTTCCAGCTGCAATCTGAAATCTGTTAAATAATTATAAAAATATATCTATTAATTATTTAAGTAAAGCATGCCAAATGCCATTTCATGAATTAGTACCACGGATTTAATTTTTTTTTTTGTTTGACCCCTTCAAAACCATGACTTAGTAAAAACATTTTTTAAAAAATGTTAGACTACTTTTGTTGTGACAGCTGCCACATTAGTGTAATGGTGAAAGAATGAACTTAAATATGTGTTCAAATATGTGAACAGTCCCAGCAAAATAAATAGCATATCTTTGTGCTGAAGTTAAGTTGATGATAAAGTGTTTTACTTGATCTCAGCCTACAGATTAACAATTAAAATTATTTATATCACAAAACTCAAAGGTCCATTTGAAGAAGGCGTGCTTGAAGAAAACCCTTCCAGGTAGTGATATGCATCTAAAATAATCTCCTAACATCTAACATTCCACAGACAGGAGAATTTCTTCACAAGAGATGGTGTCTTTGCAACAAATTATCACTAATTTATTTTTACTCTCTTGACTTATCTGGTAATTTGTGTAACTTGTACAAACTTTTACCTTTAACTCATAGAAGAAAAGAAGAAGGAGAATGATATCCACTTTGCATTCTTAAAAACACCATACTATTGAAGGTATTAATCAAGATATAAAATGTTGGGAGTTATGTTTTATAAAAAACTTGACATCAAAAGATAGTAAGAACTAAATTACACAGCAAGAAATACTACGTTATGAACTTATGCTGTCCTTATAATTTAGCAGTACTCTTTTTATCTGTTTCTCTAGTTTTCCTACTCTCCTTAGCTCAATAACACACTCGTTGCATAACTGGTCTATTGGGGCGACTCAGCCCTCTGAGGGGCTGTGGAGCCCTGGTGCACATCGGGCTCTGCCCATTCAGTGGTGGGAGCACTCTGAGGAGGAGAATCCCTGCTAAGTTAGGGTGATCTCCCGACGTCCCCCTGTTTGTTATGTCCCAGCTGCATGTGTTTTCCCCTTATGTTGAATATTTATTCCCCTGTTGCAGATGTATTCTGTTCTGGAATCTTCGCCCTTATTCGATGTTCTATTGGTTTATCCTTCTCTAATCCCTCCTCCCGCCTTTCCTGTTTGTTACCCTGGCTGTCCCTCAGATATTTGCTGTGCTCTGATTGGTTGTTATGTACCCTTTATAACCCTGGACCCTCCCTGAGTTTTTGCTCTTTCTTGTCCCTGGACCCTCTGGAGTAAACCTTTTTCTGGAACCCAAGCAAGGAGCCCTTTCCTCCTCCTTTGCCTCCGGCGCCTCCCCAGCTGACACTCTGCGAGCCCCCTTCCCCACTCGGGAAGGACAGCACAGCAATAACAGCAGCCAGCTCCTGTCAGCAGTGGCCGACCCCTGTGGCCAGGGACGCTGCAGGACAGCCGCAGATTCCCTCCAAGAGGGGTGGCTCGAGGGGAGCCGATGTGGCGCTGGTCCTGGCAAATCAAGTCCAAATTAAGTTCAAAAATTTTCTTAGTACCTTTTCCTATCTTTCTTCTGAGCAATCGAAAGTTACTAACTCTGTGACTCCTGGTAATGTTGATGACAAATTTTAAACTTCACCTAGTATAAGAATGCAAATTTAAGCCATATATTTGACTAGCCAGTAGTTTTCTAGCTAAGATCTTACTAATACATGCAAGGTGCTGCATATCTTGCAACACAGTGTTCAGAAATTTGGAAAGTAATGATGTTTCATAGATATGTTTTTAAAATTGGCAGCTTCAGGAAAAAATAGGCAATAGATTTTGTGTGTAAGTGAAAACTCTGCACTAAAATATTAGAAAATAATCCTGGATTTAGTGGTTTGGAAACATGGGGGGAGACTCAGCTTATACCTTTTAGTGGCTGTGATTCTATCCACAAAACCATGGTGTGAGTTGGTTGGTAAAAGAAATTGGGGGATTTTTTTGATATCTATTTTTTTATGGATTATTGTCCTTTTTTTTAAAAAAAGCCCTTCTTTATACTAAGCTCTTATCAATCTGAAGTGTGAAAAAGTCACATTTGGAAAATGTTGAACTGGATGTTTTTGAGCAGTTCACTGGATAATGATCTAATTTAATATATGGCCCTGCAGAACAACCTGTATGTTTTGGCAAGCAAATTATTGTCCTAAAATTCTGCTTTAAAGCAATGCATCTCCTCTAATTACTGCAAGAACTTGCCAAGTTGTTATGAAGCTAATCAGAGCTGAACTTGAAGCATTCCCTCATGCTTCCTGTAAGGGTAGGACACACACTGAGGTTATTCTGTGGAAGTGAGCCTAAAATATTTGAAAGACAGAACTGTCCGCCAAAGAATGATTACTTTTCTTATTTGCACACCCAAAGTTAAAGGTATCCTCAGTCTCCCCTTGCTTTGGAAGAACGTCCGTGAAAAGTTTAGGTCCCACAATACTTCACACCAACACATTTCATACTCAGAGATTCCTACTGCTTGGTTCTAGGGTTTCATTTCGGGTGTGTTGCTTTGTCTATCCCCCTCTCTCTTGTTGTCCCAGTTCACTGACATGCCAAGATTTGTCGCTGGTTAGATGAGGGAACACGGTTGGCACCGTTTCTTCCAGCAGGGCCATGCATTTTCTAGTGTCTGACCTTGTTCATTAATTTCTTCCATGGTGAAATATATCCATTCCTTGTTATAATAGAGACTGTACGCATTTCCATAAAACCTTCAGTCAGTATCTTAGTGAAATATAAAGTAATGGGAAGACGTGGATGATATATGTATATATTACAGTGATACAACCCAAAGATAAATTGACAATGCGATGCTATTTTCACATTAGCCATTTTCTCAGAACATTGGCTGAGCAATGGTTATAGCAGAAGCAGAATGTGTTGAGAGACGGATAACAAAGAGGGGAGAAACACAAAGAAATTCCTTCATACTGCACGTGTGAGTGGATCACGTTTGTTCAGTATAGGCAGAGGCACCATTCTCCCTCCATTCCTAGGAAGTAATGCCAGAAAGCTGAATTAAAACCCTTAAAATTTACTGAGGTGATTACAGGAGAGAGGCATTGGTTTTATTTAGAGTACACTTAAATCCCATTTACAAAGATTTTTCCACAATCGGGATGTGCAAACCTGAAGTGTTTCCCATGATCCTATAACCCATGAAAGTTAAAAATAAGGAAGTAAATATCACAAGTATAATTTTAAAATCATAAAGGATAGGAACACTACGGTAGTAAATGTATCTTTGCAAGAAGAGAAAAGGGAAAACAGCCAAATGAGATTCCACTTAACCTTTCTTGCAATGCATGAAACAGGAATAAGAGTGAAAGGCTATTTAAAATGCACAAATAAAATTCCTTTCACAAGAAATATCTTTAACTCACAGGACACATGACCGTTTCAAATAATTGTATGCAAGGGGTTCATTAGAAACACAAAAGAATTAGCCACAGAGAAAAAGGAGATCTAAGGCTACAATGTATTTTAAAGTAAATAAGGATTTATTCAGTTGGTTAAAGAGGCAGCTGGTTATCCGTATGCCAGGACAGCATCTCAATATTAAGACTTAGAATGAAATTTCGCCTACAGGAGAGCACATACATGGTAAATGCTGAAAAAAAAGGTCTTATTTTAGTGTTTAGATGTATGGTTTTACCACACTGACATACTGTATCTACATTTATTGTTTCTGTGTAGTATGAGAGGAGCAGATGCCCTGAGTAGAATGATCATTAACTGCAAGTAGGAATAAATTTGTGTCATGAATTGTTGATAAGATAAACTCCTGAATAAGCAGTTCAGATCCATACAATATGGAGGTATCATTGGCTTCAAACAGAGGATAACCGTGGTGCTTCATTCAGGCTAATTAGCTGTGCAGAAAAATGCCCAGGCTAATTAACTTTGGCAGAGTGCTGTTTGAATAAGGCTATACTGCTCTGGAAGCCTAGTTACTGTCTCTGTGCTAAGCAGACGTAAGGTCTGCTTAATATTTATGATTTATTAGCCTTTTCTACTATCTGGTTGCCAAGAGCTTGTATTTTCAGGGAATTTGTTGCACTGCTGTAAGTGTGTGTACTACGGTGTGCAGCATCCAGAGGCTCCTGTTACAAATGACAGGCCGATCTACTCAACACCAGGATCTTCAAAGTGTGGTCTGACTGAGCAAACTAATTCTGAAAGATCCATGAAGGATCCATGAAGGACAATGCCTCAAATCAGTTTGATACCTACTTAGAGCTACACAAACCTAAGAAATTTGTAAAAGGATCTGAATCTTCATTCTCAATCTTTTGGGGAGCCAGTTAAATCTAAAAAAGGTTTTAATGTCCTGCCTGGATTTCAGACCTTCCCACTTGGAAGCTGAACTTCTTTCCAACTTTCTGCACTCCTTCATTCTTGGAATATATTTCTGTAGTTATGGGCCACAAGCAATTTTTCAGAACAACTATTACACTATGTAACATAGCGCAATTTGATGTGAATATTCTTTTTCTTTCTCTGGCTATTATGTGGTGTAGATAATGGGTAGTTTTGTCACTGTCAGGCAAGCAGTTTTCCCTCTAGAAGATCTCTCTCTGCTCTCAGAAATTCTTGCCTTGAATTACTTTCTTCTTGCAGAGTGAACCCTAGTAAAACCGAAATGTCAAACACTAGCAAGGAGAGATATTTTATCAGACTCTTGCATCACAGTGAATGAGTAAAACTGAATCAAGTATATTTTTCTTTTTTCTTGCAGATTGTTGGCAACTTGCTATTAAGAAAGGCTAAAGATGTATCATAAATGTTGAACAGACCTTACAGCTACCCACAAACAAGGAAGACAGCAACAGACTTGTAGTCAAGAGCTGGAAAAGACCTATGGGGGCATGCAGGTCAGCCTTCTGTCAGTGCACAACTGCTCTCTACATTTCAAGGGCTAGAGAGGTAAAATTTCAAGGGGAAATAATGATTTGCCTTACATTTGTGACAACAACAGAAGTATTACATTTATTTGTTAGGTCTCTGTCTAGGCTAACTGTACGTTTCAGTGCACTGACCTGGTTTTATTTAAGGCAAGTTCTACCGGGGCTACCCCAAATGGAACTTCACAGAAATGTTAAGACAAAGGGTTTTATTGCTTGAAAGTGAGAAAATCTAAATATTTCAAGAATTGCTGTTTTCAAGGAAATAGAAGAAAGACATGTGGAGCACTGTGTCCGTGATCCCACTCTCTGTGTTCCCATTATGTTCCTAAGAAGCTGCACATTGTAGGCATGTGAAGACCACAACTATGAGGTCTCTCAGCCTTGCTTATTGTTCAGAACTGCCAAGGATTCCAGATATCCTGTTCTCTTGATTTATTAGCAGGAACTACTCGGCCTTGGAGATTCTTGGCTTATTGGAATCCACAGTACAAACCCAGGAAACAGGCCTTACCCCAAGGATGCTCAAAGTATTTCTTAGTGATCTCTGTGACAAACATGCAATAGTTTCTGGTACATTTCCATATAAATACAGGAGATGGTAGGCTGGTAACTAGAAAAAATCTTCTTATTTCTAAAATTTTCTGAATTAAAAATTAAACCATGACATTTCAATTCAATAACCTCCAAGACAATATACTGGGAAACTGAGAACATGGATCGGAGCAAGAGGATGAGTCTTTCTTGGAAAGCAGCAATTCATAGAAGAGTTTAGACACCTCAACGGGACCACTTTTTATATTTTCATGGCAGGAAAGACTAATTAAACCTTTTCATTTAAATGAAGGGGGAAGATGAATCAGAATTTAGGCAAAAGTCATCTGATCAAACTGAACTCATCCAGAAGTCAGGAATGAAGCCTAAACTGGTCAGCTTGGTTTATAATAAGTGCACACAGAGGGACAAACACAGCATACAAAAATTGAGTTTAATGACGTATTGGAAGCTTTCAGGGACTGAAGAGAGAAGCAGAACAATTTTTGTACATAGGGATTCATACACTAAGCTCAGCTGTTCTCCACTGCATTCTCTATCCTGTGATGGTAGCAAATACACAGACTTTCTGCAGACATCCAAGTTCATATCAAAGTGCTATGTGAGGTGTATCAGAATCACTGTTTTTGGACTTGCCAGAGGAAAGAGTCTGTCACTGAACTTTAAATATCTAATTCAGCATAAATGTAGAGAGAAAATATGACTAAGGCTACGTCCAAAAAGGATTTTGTAGTATATCAATGGTACATGGTACTACAGCTTCACTCCTGGGTGAAATATAGTGCTCTTGATAGAGCTTAAGCTGGATCACCTGACTCTTCTTTCTATCCTTAAATTCTGGCTAAAATTACAAGGCAGAACAGCTCTGTTCTTAGAGCTACTAGAAACATTTTCTGGAATGGAATTTTGCTCATTTGGTAGTTTGAGAGGTCAATTTGATGCACTTTTGGAATGATAGATACACAAAATGTTAGGCTGCAATCTTTTAAAATTTTAAACCATTGCCATTAATTTTAAGGGTAAACATATCAACAGGTTTGGCAGGGGATATGCACTTCTGGGTTTGTATCTTTGGCACATACAGAGCACAAAATTAAAACTGAAACCAGAACCATTTAGAACAAAATTCATTCTTTTAGGATCAATATGCAACTCCACTGGAAATGCTTTGCTCTCCATAGAATGCATTTTGCAATGTATTATCTCAATAAATTCTGTTGGGGGTATGAGTATGCAGCTTTTGGGGATTTGTTCTCTTAAGTACAACAACTTGATTTTTGATTCATGTATTGAATATTTCTATTGATTCCGTGAATTACATTGCACATTTCATACTAAAATAAGAAATGAAAATACTGCCTTCTGTCTAGGTCATGGGAAAAATGATCAAGTATTTTCTCTTATTTGGTGAAAAAAACTCATACAATGTATGAAAAACACAGTAATGAAATATTTCAAAGGTGGAAGATGATTAATAAGGAGAGATATTAAATGTCTTGTCAGAATGATGACATAATGTCATTTACTACCATCAACCCAAGTAGTGGTGTCAACCACTGCAAGCCACTAATCATTGAAAAAGAAAAAATGTAAAGAACCGACAGAATAACAAAAAGAAAAGGATCTGACTCAGTTTGTGGCATAAACATTTATATTGAAAACCCTATTTTCTTGGAAGTTCCAGCAAATAAACTTCAATAAAATTTTGAAAAGTGGCCTTTTCCTTTGAGTTTGCTTTTATTTGGTCTCGCTGTAAAGTAGGTGAGAACATATAGAGCACTTCAATGAGACTGACTACATTTACCAGTGGAAGAAAAGGATGATATTAGTGAAATTAGTGATAATGTGAAAGTTTTTAATTCAGGAGAAAGTGTATATTATTATTATTATTACCATTATTATTATTATTACTACTACTACTATTATTACTATTATTACTATTACTATTATTATTATTATTTTTGCTTTACAAAAGTGGCCTGGGCAGGACTCTGTAAGGCCATTCTGTGCATGAAAATCCCACTTCAAACCTGCTCAAAGAGAATTCCACACTCAGACTGGAATACTTGCCCCCAACATAAGAAGGACATGAACCTGTTGGAGTGGGTCCATAGGAGGGCCACAAAAATGATCAGATGGCTGGAGCACCTCTCCTGTGAAGATAAGCTGAAAGAATTGGGCTTGCTCAACCTGGAGAGGAGAAGGCTCCAGGGAGACTTTG